>RCUC01131269.1:0-24912 GCA_003697995.1 Taxidea taxus jeffersonii
CACACACACACACACACACACACTTTTTTTTAAATTTGTAGGTCTTTTAGGGGGAAAGGGGTGGGGCATTCAACTCCAGGGCTTTTAAAATAAGGGCAAGGAATTGAAATTCACATTATAAAAATAGTCGGTTCATATTAGGGTCTCTGGAGAGGAGAAATAAGGGTAAGTTTATGAGAAGATACAAGGAAAAAGAAAGAAAAAGAACAGAATAAAGAAACACCCTATTTCACCTTTACTAAGACATACATTCTTTCACAGACTATGCTCTGAAATCAAGATGCATCACACCATTGGTAAGATTTTATGATTGTGAGGTAAAAGTTATGCCATAGTTCCATGAGCATCTATCGTCCTTTGACAATTTCTGGAAACATCCAAAAAAAAAAAAAAAAGGCAACAGTATCAAAGCACACTGGAATTGACGAAATGTGAGTAATAGGAAGAAGACAAGAACTTCTGTAGAAGAAGACTTGCTCGTTCACATTGGAGAGTTCCCCGGGGTTTGGGGCATACCCATGCCCTGGTCACCCTGCTCAATGGGGGATGCAGAGTCTGGCTGTTAGACCCTAGAAAATGCATTCTGTTGTCAACCATGGCAAGATCTTTTTCTTTTTAAGTAAGAACCTTTGAGGGGGCGAGGGGATTTTATAATTTTCACAGAACATGAAGGAATGACCAGGAATATTAAATGGGGGGGGGGGTCCTTTAGTGTATAATCTTGATTTTACAAACTTATAAAATTGAAAGACAAAGAAATTAGGTGATGTGTACTAGGTTGCATTCCAGGTGCATTGAGAGCTGAGTATTCGAGATGGCACACGCATCTCCTAGGTTTTAGTGAGCCATTTGGAAAGACCAGTGTAAATTTACTACGTATGCCAAAAACTTGTTACATCGCCTTTAATCTTTCAAGAGTCGTGGATGCTGCATTGGTAATACCTAAGAGTTACACTGAACCCCTTCAAGCCAAATCCAGACTTCGGGTCTAATTGGATCTTGGTTCATAAAATATGTATTGTGTTGTCATTGTGAAAAAATGCTGATTATTAGAACTCTGACCTCAGAGGCATGACATACCGTACCTGTTCAATACAGCATAAACTCAATTAAGAATTAAATAGAACTTTCTCAGGCATTACTGTCCAAGTAGCGATGTTCACAGATCTTCAGCTGCTCTTCACAAGCATTAAGCAGCTCCTCTGCAATTACTATGGCTAACGGTAATCCAGGGCTCAGCCACAGAAATAGAACTCCATCTCCTCCTCAGGGCCTCACACCTGAGGCACGAGCTGTCCTCCACTCTCGTTGCTGGTCCTCTTCCTTGGACTTCCTTCATTAAGCTTCAGAATCAATACCAACTGAACACAGGCTTTCCTACTTCTATTCCCACTTTAAGCTCTTCAATTCCCTTTGCTATTAGAGATGCCGAGATTCTCTGTGAAAGATACTCCAAAAACTGTTCCTTGTTTTAGACTGAAGCACTGGAAATGCACTAACATGCGTTATGGTGCATGCAATATGGAAAGGACATCTCTGATTTCTTCCACTATTGGCCATGACCACTGTGACTTTACCACACTGAGCCACCAGTCACCAATCAGGCCACCAAGGGAGGGACACAAGAGAGATAAATGGTGATAACACATTGACTCCACGGGTTCTCTCAAAGAAAGCAAGCATGGCTAAGCAGCCTCAGGGACCAGGGTCAGAAAACAGCAGAGGCAAAAGGAAAACATTAATAAAAGATTACAGAGAGAATTTTCCCTTACTTAGCAGTGTGAGTTGAGACCTGACATCTGCAATAACAAACCCTTATCTTCTTTCCCTCTCCCTCTCTCACTCGATCTCTCCTACACACACACACACACACACACACACACACACCATCATTCCTACCATTTTAGCTCTGCATTCAGGGAAGAGAGAATGTTCTACTTCATGACACCCATTATGTTAATATATGCAAAGCATTTACAAATATGGCAGACATAGGGTGGGTGTCTGTGATTATTATGTAACAAATGTTACCACCACACCCATCCATTTGCATTTTTCACACACACACACACACACACACACACACACGTTATTGAGACTCTCTTAAATGCCTGGCACTGAAGTTGGTGCTACAGAAATGAAGAGACACCAAATTCCCGATTTTGAAGGTTCTGGTGTGATGAAAACGGACGGTATTTAAATCCTCCTGCTAATCTGACAAGTTAAGTGTCTTTATCCTCACCATACCCATGCACAAGTCAAGATGTGGAGAAGTGACTTGGGAATCCCCAGCTGATAAATCCTAAAGTTAGGACCTGAGACCAGGTCTGTCCAAAGCCAGATAAGAGCTGTGGTTCAGAGAGCATGACGCGTGGTTGTTATAGTTTTAGGGAGACTCCTCAAATGACCCCTCCTGAAAGTCTCTGATTGCTTGGAGTAAGAGCAGAGGTGGCAACCTCAGACCCTGTCATGGCGGCTGGGCAAGGAGACAATGCAGAGACCAGGACTCGAATCCTGCTTGTGCCGCCCGCTAACTCGGGGAGACTGAGCACAGCACTGGACACTGGCCCTTACGCACACAAAGAGAACTCTGAGATGGCATGCTGGGCGCGTGCCGAAACAACGCCCGGCGCTCACAGCTGACCAACCAAGAAGACCGTAAGTGAGATGACAAAATGAGAATTTACCAAACTTATGTTTTCACTCTCATCCCCAAAGAAAAGGATCCCTCTGGGATACCGTTACCAGAAGAATCTTCCTAACGCAGATAAGCCATAATGTGATTTCCAAACATTAACGTAACCCGACTTCCCGGGCACGTTTACTGCAGGAAACCAGATGTACTGGAAGCGTAGTCATGGAGAGACGACCTTCCCCAGATACGAAAAACTGCTTACAAAACAAGTCATCAGAAGCTTCCCAAAATTTAACCCGTCTATTACTCATTCACATCAACGGGGACTTACACAGGGTGAAGGAGACTAGGAGATACTAAATGTCCAGCACGTGCTGGGTTGATTGCAGAAGCATCAGCAGGCAGCTGCACTCACAGGGCTCACAAGCCTTATACCCTTGATGCTTCCCGGCTGTCCGTCATCCACACTCCCAGAGGGACAGTCCATCTACCTGCAGAGACGTCTCTCATCCCCCTAGAATGACCAGGGTTTTCCAGCGGATTTCAGATATTCTCTCTTGTCATCAGACTGCGTCTCCCAACATCAACTTTAGAATATTTGTTCCTGTTATCTTTAAAACATGGATTCCTCTGACAGAAGGAAGGAGAAAACAGAGGAAGACAGAACAGAAGGGAAGGGAAGGGAAGGGAAGAGAAAGGAAAGGGGAAAAGGGAGGGAGGAAAAGAAAAGAAAACAGGAAAGAAAAAAATGAAACAAAAAAGAGAAGCAGCGAGCAAACCTTTCCTTTTGCCCACACAAGGACCTCGGGAGACACACAGCACAATCACTGACCCAGACTGATGTGGGAGGCATGGGGATTCATTCACAAGGGGAAACTGCTGCCCTCAAAGAAACAAGAAGCATGAATGTGTCCAGCCTGGCAGTAAAGCCTCATTTGTAGGCCTGTCTTCCCTACTACTCCCTCCCACACACATTTTTATGTTATTCATGGTCATTTGAAGAACTAATCAACTGCTAGATGAGGTGTGAATTTGGAGTTTTTGCTTGTATTTGGCAAGCCTGCCTCCCCTCCCCTGACAAATTAATTATCTGCGAATACCTCCCAGCAGCCCAGGACCTTCTCAGATGAAAGAACAGCTAGTGCAGGCGCTCAGCATTTCAAAAGGCAAGCATAATACATGAAGTGGTGGAAGACAAGGCTCTGACCTGGAGCCAGGACAGAAAGCCTGCTGTGGGGTTCCTGGGGACATTGTTTTCATCAGCTTCAGTACCACACAGCCCAGGTCCCAGGACTGCTAGCAGAATGGACGGAATCGTTAGTGCCCTGTGGGAGGAGGGAAAAGTCATGGGGGCAAAGGAGCTAGTGGAAGGAGAGAGGCCCCCTGTAACTGGGAGGCTCAGCCGGGAAGTTCTCCAGGGGAAGGAGAGCTTCTCAAAGGGAGAAGAGGAGGAGGAGAGGAGGGTGAAGCCGCAGGGCCCGGCTGCCATGGAGAAGCACCCTGCCTTTGCTGGGGACGGAACAATGGCTTGTTGTCCCTGTGCAGGGACAGAGCTGGTTCTTGCTACAGCAGTCCCCTTATCAGCAGGAGCTTCCATCCATGTTACCTTGCAATTTCTCCTTAATTGTTCCACCTAGATCGGAGCCTGGTTTTAAATGCCTCAAGGGCAGGAACCAAGATGGTTGTTCCATGTATAACTTCCTACTGAGACACACAGCATTTGTATAAAGCTTTAGGGCTTACAAATGGTTTCTTATATACCAGCTCCCTTGCTCTTTGCCATAACCTTGGGCGGGGGGCTGCTGTTACTACTCTCCACAGCGTTCAGTGTACACATGAATGCTGCTTTACCCGTGGACAGTTAGTCCATTTTGTTAAAAGGCTAATGTGTTTTTCTTAATATACTGGGTACCCCTCACCCAGATATAGGAGAAGAAAACATGCACCACTTTGTGAACTTGTAAACTATATTACAGGTTAAAGGCTTGGAGAATTTTGAAAATGGGTTTCAGGTTAGAAAACTTCCAAGGAGTATAAAAGGATGTGACAAGAAATGGGGTTACATGAGATTGGCCTTGGTCTTCAAGTAAATCCAGCTGAAAAGGGGAGCTCCCTATCAGCCAAAATAAGTGGTTCTCTGATCCTCGTGGACATCGAGCATTATCTGTAGCTAAAGTAACATGTCTCATCTGCATACAGCAATTTTGTGATGATCAAATCACATTTAAGAATTAAGAGGGGGACCTGGGTGTCTCAGTTGAGCATCCAACTCTTGATTTCAGCTTGGGTCATGATCTCAGGGTCATGGTATCGAGCCCTGCATTGGGCTCCTTATTCAGCAGGGAGTGTGCTTGAGATTCTCTCTCTCTCTTCCTTTGCCCTCCCTCCCACTCATATGGGTGTTCTCTCTCTCTCTCTCTAAGCCAATAAACCTTTAAAAAGAAAAAAAGTATTACTCCACTCACAGTAGCAGTTTGTTCATTGTATGTATTCTCAAACAACAGTCGCTAGATGAACCACTGCTTTCATCTGAGAGCCATCACTTTTCAAAGGGCCCCCATGGTGTAGTTGGTCTCACTTATAGGGTCAGATCTTGGAATGGCCCCTGGGTTCCTGAGTCCCAGACGATCCTCAAGAAATGTGTGAGCATGGCAGGTATTGAATCAGAGTGCGTAAGGATCACCCACAGATGACATGAATGACGAGTGAGAGTGATCTCTGGGGTCAACGGTCTCCTTGGATCTCATCCGCACTGTGTTCTAAGGAGACTTCCTGCAAGGAAAAGTCTCCTCCAAGGAAAGAAAGAATAAACAGAGAAGATGACTCACGGCTATCGCTGTAATCTTTGTTCATCCCAATCACCCTGTTTGGAACTCCAGAAAATGCTCTGGCGGAAATCAGAGAGCAATCTTCAACATCTTCGTTGTTGGCCACCTGTTACTACTTCCCCCAAACGGAACCCATGCATTCGGTATGATTCCAACCAGAGTCCAGCTGAGTGTCTTTACGTAACATTCAAACTGATTCTAGAATTCATTTGGAAGAGCAAATGGGCCAGAATAACCAAGAAAATTCTCTAAGAGAGCAGAATTGGGTCCAGCCCTCCCAGTGTCAGGACATATTAAAAATTACAGTGATTACATGGTAGCAGTGTAGGAATACATAGATTATTTCAAGAAAGTGGAAAACTGGGGCGCCTGGGTGGCTCAGTGGGTTAAAGCCTCTGCCTTCGGCTCAGGTCATGATCTCAGTGTCTTGGGATCGAGCCCCACATCAGGCTCTCTGCTCAGCGGGGAGCCTGCTTCCTCCTCTCTCTCTCTCTCTCTGCCTGCCTCTCTGCCTACTTGTGATCTCTGTCTGTCAAATAAACAAATAAAATCTTAAAAAAAAAAAAAAAAAAAGAAAGTGGAAAACTAAAACAGATTCATGTACAGGCAGGAATTTAATATTTCACAAAAGTGACACTTTATGAAGAAAGAGTAGATTAGTGAGCCAGTGATACTGGGAATAACGGACTTCCTTTTGAAAAAAAATAAAATTTGTTCATATGGATATTCCACATGGATTAAAGACAAAATATAAAATATGTATCTATAAAAGTGATAAAAGATAGTGGACAATATCTCTGTGTCTTTGAGGGCAACAGAAGTTCTCCTTAAGATGCCAAAAAAGCAAGAATGACAAATTTAGCTCCATCAAAATTTAACACTTATGTTTACCAAAAGACACCACAAACAGACTCGAAACATAAACAGACATTGGGATAAAATATCTGCCACATACAGAACAATGGATTAGTATTCCCTACCCATTAAAAAAAAAAAAAAGCCAAACAAGCCAGTAGAAAAATGGGCAACAATGTATTACCAGGCAAGTACCGGAAAAGGAAATATAAATGGCCAATAAACATATAAAAGGATCCTCAAACCCATTGGTAATTAGCTCATTAAATCTGCAAATGATATACTTTTTCTTTTCTCACACCCAAGATTATCAAAAAAATTTAAGGTGATGAAAAGTTTGACAAGAAACTAGGGAAAGGTCTCTCTCATGTGTTGTGGTTATTATTTAAACTGCCATAGCCACCTTGCTGCTCAGTGTACAGAACCGGCTGAAGCTAAAAGATCTATGTGCTTTATGGTCCTACATATCTCATTCCTGAGAGCTCCCCTACTTGCATGAGTGAGCTAGAAAGGTGTTTGTTCCAACATTGCTTGTGCAAGAGAAAAACCAGAATTAACCCAAATATCTATCAATAGGAAAATGGTTTTTATTAATACGAGACACACATAATACGGGACTCTGCCGTAGTTAAAATTAATGAGGTCATTCAAACCTTAACCTCGATAAATCTTGAAAACATACCGGGTGGGGGGAGCTGCAGAATAATACCAGATGTATTTTCTAAAGAAAGAGAAAGAAAAAAATATATACATATTTATACATAACATATATGTTATATATACATATATATATATATATGCGCACACACACACGCATGTACACACACACACACATCTCAATGCCCAGCAAAAGAGCAGGGAAGACACAAATGCACACACACACATGCAAGCAGCAGGAGTAATTACCTCCCAATAGTGGCGTGGGAGGCTAAGGATGAAATTGGAGAGGATGAATAGCTTAAAGGGCACTTTGGCCTTTCTGTAATATTGCAATATTTTTGCAGGGTTAATATATTTTTATGTAATTAAAATTTAATCTAAAATGAACACTTTTCAATAAAGTGTTCATTGAAAACACATGGGTCAGACACTGTGCAAGGTGACTTAGAGGCATTATTTCATCTGAAGCTCAAAACAAGCCTCCATGTATTATTATTTCCATTTTACAGATGAGAAAGCTGAGTCTAACAGACAGGAAGTCATAGGTCTGCCTGTCCTATCTATAGTTTGCTGCCTTCTCTTAGAATTAGAAAGGTGCTTGGAAATGATATGTCTTAGGGCACCTGGGTGGCTCAGTGGGTTAAGCTTCCAAATCTTGGTTTTGGCTCAGGTCATGATCTCAGGGTCCTGAGATCAAGCCCCACCAAGACATGCTCCATGCTCAGCAGGGAGTCTGCTTCTCCCTCTCCTTCTGCCCCTCCCCTCACTCACACTCTTTGTCTCTCTCTCCCTCTCAAAATAAATTTAAAAAAAAATGTTAAGGGGCGCCTGGGTGGCTCAGTGGGTTAAAGCCTCTGCCTTCGGCTCGGGTCATGATCCCAGGGTCCTGGGATTGAGCCCCACATCAGGCTCTCTGCTCAGCAGGGAGCCTGCTTCCTCCTCTCTCTGCCTGCCTCTCTGCCTACTTGTGATCTCTGTCTGTCAAATAAATAAATAAAATCTTTAAAAAAATAAATAAAATAAAATAAAATAAATGTTAAAAAAGAAAAGAAATGGCATGTCTCCTTGCCATGCATAGGCATATAAGTCTTTCTCTAGAATAGGTACCAGGAATTTGAATTTCTGGGCCATGAAGTAAGCACAGATTCAACTTCAACAAATTGGATCAACCTGAGCCCCCAGGGTTGGCACACCTGTTGACACTAGGCTAAGCCTGTCACTTTTCAGAGGAGGGTGCTCTGGTCCAGGGACCAGAAGATTAGCCTCAACATCTCAGGTCAGCGCTCCCCGCCACGATGTGATATCCTGTCACAGAACCTCATTCCAGTCCCAGACCAATGTTTCACAAACCCTAGAGTCCACAGGGCAGTGGTTAACATCCATTAGGTGAGAGTCAAAGGCCAAACAATGTTAATCTTCCACTGAAGGGACCCTGCAGCCACTGGCAGTGGGTTTTAATTGGGTTTTCTATTAAAGCGATTTTCTTCTCAGTGATTTATCATAAAGAAATGAAACAATTAAGTCTCCTTTGGAAACACTAGTGAATTATTTAGCATGAGTCCAGCAAAAAGAAAACACGAGCTCTGTTCACCTCATCTGAGGTAGAAGAACAACTAGAAGAAACAGCCTAAGGTGGCAGGGAGGCGGGGGCGTGCTGGAGAGTTGCAGCTATCCACACAAGCTCCTTCATTCCTGGGGACCTCCCACCCCAAGCTGTCCTAGACCGATTCACAAGAAAAAAAAAACTTGGTAAATTCCATTTTGGCCAGTCTTGCCCCTGTTTTCCACTGGCCCAGGTAATGAGGATAAAGTCCTTCAGCCTGGCCTCCAACGCTCCTTTTATGGATCTCTCCCTTTCTGGCCTTTACCTTTATTTTCCCACAGAAACTGGATGTGGCTAAGTCTCTGTGCTTCAAAGATGTCCTCTGAAGAGCCTATCCCTGTGAACACTGTGCACCCCGCAGCCTCTGCCCAGAAGACTTCACTGGGGAAACCAGACCCAGGCTGTCCTCACACCAATAGCCCCAACATGTCCAGATCTAAACTCCCAGCACATTCTCTACAGATCTTAACGAAGTCTGGCAGCAGACTCAACCAGAAACACGGTTTACGTCAGCCCGGGTGATGGAGAGAAAAATATCATAACTTAAAACAGCCATTTCTGCGTGGGAAGAGAATAAAAGGACATTTCTCCATGAGGAAAGCTTCCTGAGATGGTTGTCTGCCACTAACTCTCCTGAAAAACCCAAAAGCACACAGAAGACACCAGCAACTGATTTGTGACATTTGCCAATTTCTGTGGTGTAAAGACTCCTACTGTAACCAGTAAGCCCCAAATTCCTGAACACTTAATGAATAGCTCTTTCCAGTCAGCCCTGGAAGTCTTGGGCATGCAGAGAACTCTCATTGGATTCTCGAATAACAAAGGTTAAGCCCCTAAAGACAGAAAAACAAAGAGCAACTGAATTCGCTAGCAGCTGGCTCAAGCAAGAACACAGTAAGTAGAGGAGTCTAGGAGGAGAGGCCAATGAGAAATTCCTGAACCTTCTCGCCTAAGGACTTTGAAAATCCAGTAGGATATGTTCCTTTGATGTGAGTGATTTGCAACGTTGTAATGGAAATTCCCTTAATAACTCTGAAGCTTCCATTAAAGTTGGGCTCCCTCTCCACCCTGTGGGGATGGCATTCTTGGGAGCAAGAACATACCAGGAAGCACCCAACAGGGAATTATATGAGAAGGAGAAAGAGGAGCCACACAGGGCGCCAAGGCCAAGACAATGCCAGGAAACTGGGTGGTTAGGAGGAACGGATATGCAGAGTTGAAGAAGGAAAACAACCCATTCCACAGCATCCATCCAGAAGTCCCCCCAGAGAGCCTGGAAGCTGGAGGAATAAGGGTTCAAGTGCATTCCAGTTGACCTTCAGAAGGCAGAGTGACTTCTGGGAGCATCTGTATTACCAACTCTAATGGCTTTCCTTCTTATTTTGTCTTTATGTATCATGTGTCTCACACACACACACACAGACTGGAAGAGTCAATGTTCCAGGGTCAGTTAGACATCAACCCAGCAGAGAATGAAATTCAGCAGCTGTGGGTACATCAGATCTGAACCAAAGTCTCAGAGGCAAGCAAAAGTGAGGGAAGAAGAGAAGAGAAACGTTTTCCAAAGGGACAAGTGAAGTTCTGTGCCCAGAAGGTCAATATAATCAAGTAGGACCAAAACTCAGTGAGCTAACATTGGAAGAGCTGCAGAAGGTCAAGGTCAAGTAGGACCAAAACTCAGTGAGTCAGCATTAGAAGAGCTGCAGAAGGGCAGGCCAGCCTTGCGGTAAAGGGCCTGGCAGCCAGAGGGGCAGGTCTCCATAGGGGGCACCGCAGCAACGGATTGTGGTCAGAAAGCCAGCAGCGATGCTCATGGCCAGGCGTGGGGGTTCCCTCTTCCATAGGGCTGTGACCGTGGCTGCTCGAAGGAGGCAGAGGTCATGGCCAAGGGTTCCAGCTGACAATGTGCTCTGGTGATTTTAAAGGTCTCTCGGCTCTGCTCTTGGGGCCAAAACCGAAGCCTACCAACTCCCTTGGTTAAACTACAGGTGGCAAAGTTACCATCTTTTGTCTTTCTTCCTTCCCTGGGAAACCAGTTCTCGCAGAAGCTCCTGCCGGCCGTCAGTCACTTCCAGCTGCCCCCGTGCAATGAGCCTGTGGACTTGCACTGGGCACCTGGCTCTCACCCTCCGAAACCATCAGGGAGAGCACAACACAACAGCTTTGGTGAGAGGAGGGGAATATTTTAGCGGACAATGTGATAACTGGCAAAACAAAAGCAGGAAACAGCGTGATCACCAGCCACCCTAGGAGCCCAGGATCAAGAGCTGTCGGGCAGACCAGGAGTATCACAGCTGGCTCTCTGGAGTGGGTTTTGTCCCCTCCACACCGAACAAGATGATCTAGGATGCAACAGACTTACAAGAAAACGGATTATTTTGAAACACTGGCACATTTTTCTCGCAGGGATAAATCCTTTCTGTCTTCAGCCTCACGCGGCCTGGAAAAGCACGGGTGTGGCAATTAGCATGCTGCCCGCACACTCAGAAAACCACACACAGTCAGATGCACCCTGGAATTCATCTTGCTGATTTTATCAAGTCTCTCTCAGTTCTAAATTACTGATTCTGAGCTCAGAAATGGCTCCACAGGGGGCTGAAAGAGGTCATTTGGATTCCCAACGTTTCCACATCCTCCTGAATCGTCCGGCCAACACATTACTTGCTGGGGAAATCAGCCATCACTTCCTCCCGGCCCCAGCAGCCCTCTCATCCCAGCCTCCGCAAGGAGTCTTCCCACATCCAGCCCTCATGCCTTCCCAACTTCCACAGAGCAACCCAAAGAGACTTTGCTAGAAAACAAGTCTGATTATCTTATTGCTCTGTTTAAAACCACACAATAGCTTCCTATTGCTCCTAAGATGACTTAGAAGGGTCACATGCCTTAGCCTCCCCCTTCAGCCGCAGCTCCATCCCTCACGGCTGTCTCCACCACAATCCCCCCGTCCCCATGTTCCCACCATCATAAACGTCAGGGCCTGGAGAAACCCCTCTCTCCCGTCTGTAAACTTTCATGCCCGTTGCTCCTCTGGCTAAAACAGTGACCCTCTTGTCCCTTTGCCTAATTAGGTCTCGTGCACTCCCTGCAAGGTAAACAAGGTTTATTCTGGGAAGCCTGTCCTGACCCCAAGCCCTGAGTGAGGAACTCAGCAGCTGTGGCCAGCATCTGCCCCCACCCCATCAC
Organism: Taxidea taxus jeffersonii; assembly: GCA_003697995.1. Classification (NCBI taxonomy): domain Eukaryota; kingdom Metazoa; phylum Chordata; class Mammalia; order Carnivora; family Mustelidae; genus Taxidea; species Taxidea taxus. The sequence continues at coordinate 11,765 of RCUC01131269.1, forward strand.
CTGCTCCCTGGACACTGTGATGGCTTGCCTGCTGGCCATAGCCACACTAGCTGACTTCTTTTGGCAAAGCCAGGCACAGCACTTGTCTGGTTCACAGACACCTCTGCAGCACTGGGCATAAAGCCTGACCACAGAAGTTACACAATCAGTATCTGCTGATAAATACAGGAAAACAAGAAGTACTGACTATGTATAATATACCCCACGTGCATTACCCCAAGTAAATTAAAGAAAGACAGTGATGCATAAAATCTTAACGTCTTTCCTCGGTGTCTGACTTTTATTTTCTTTCAAATCTCTGAGCCCCTCACAACCGTCAGATTAGGGGTTTGACAGGTAAATCTTGGTTCACAACCTCAGGGATTTCCCAGATGAAATCTGAAACTGGCCTCTCATATCCAGAGGGCAGGGAGACCAAAGAAAGAGGCAGGCTCTGCAGGTGCATGGCGGTGGGGGGGCAGTGTGATTCTAATACACAAAGGAACCTACACACAAGGCTTGTTCTCTGTGGCTGCCCAGTCAGCAGACTGCCCCATCTGCCCACTAGAACCTTCAAAATTTATACGGACACAAATACAGTCCATATGGTCCCAGCAACATCTTATTCTCAAGGCTGTGTCCTTGAAAATGGTCCCCACTGTGGGAATGGTGGTACATTCAGGGGCAGGGGAGGGGCTATGGAGCCTGGGGCCAGCTCTCTGGTCAACCTGTGGTCACATCTTCTTCTTGATGAGCTCCTCCTACAGCAAGCGGTGAAAGTTGGAAGGTTTGCACCTTGTCCCAAGTCCTCATGCAAGGTCTTGCCAAAGCACGCACTAGAGTCCTGACAGATTCTCTCTGCTCTACCAGGCCCCCCCACTATTCTCATGGGAGGAAAAAAGTCTGATTTCTAACAAAGACAAGAGTTTCACAGGATTCCCTGATACAACCTTTAGACAGTGAAAGAAGTGATCATGCAATATGTGATTATCTTCAGAAAATTTTCAGGTTATCAGTAGACTTCTATCTTTCTTCAAATTCTTGGGAGAAAAGAATTCATATTGTGGAAAATTTCATTTATCTATTTCACTTTTTTTATGATTTTATTTATTTATTTGTTAGAGAGAGAGAGAGAGAGAGCACGCGCGAGCACAGGCAGACAGAGAGGCAGGCAGAGGCAGAGGCAGAGGGAGAAGCAGGCTCTCTGCCGAGCAAGGAGCCTGATGTGGGACTCGATCCCAGGATGCTGGGATCATGACCCGAGCCGAAAGCAGCCGCTTAACCAACTGAGCCAACCAGGTGTCCCTCTATTTCACTTTTTATAAGAATATATTCAGGTCAAAGGACAAGAAACCCTAAAAATCCAAAAAAAGAGCCATTTTCATGACATGATGCAACATCAGTCAGAGTTAAAATGCAGGGAGGAGGCCAGCTGAGGTAGAAAGGGGAAGCTGACCAGTAAGAGATCCCAGGTCACCTGCTTCTCTGCCCTCTGAACTTGCTGTTCCTGAACAGCCCTGACACATCAAAGTGCCCCCCACACCCAGCAGGTACCATACACTTGGCTCAAACTGCCCACTCTGGTGCCCAAAAGAAATGAAAATAAATGTCCACCGAAAGACTTGTATGAGAATATTCATAGCATCCTTACTCACAGTAGCCCAAACTGGAAACAACCCAAATGTCCATCACTGGGAGAGGGGATAAATAAATTGGGGCATCTCCCTGTAATGGAGTGCTACTCCGTGACTGCACCACCGATCTACTGACAATGAAATAGCAAGAATGATTCTCAAATTGTGTTGAGTGAAAGGAACCAGGCACAAATCCATGCAGATGACATGATTCCACTTATATGAAATCCCAAATACAGGGAAAATGAACACATTGTGATAGAAATCAGAAAGTTCTCAAGACCACAAGCGTACAGAGAACTCGGGATGGGAGTTTTACATATCTTATTTTGGGTGGTAACCACACAAGTGTATGTACTCATCAAAATTCATCGAAAACCCATAAGTTTTCTTTTGTGTTAATCAGTTCTCAAGTAAAAAATATAAAAGACCTAATTTGGCAATTTAGCAACACGAGCCCTGTTCAGGGTTCCCAGAACTCCCTGGTCTCTATGACTTAACTGCCAGGAGGTCCGTCCTCCTTAAACACTTTATATGCTGCAGATCTCCTAGAAGAGGGACTTCTAAACATCTTCAGTCTTTGGGGATGGATACAGTACTCGGAGAAGGCAGCTATCCCATCTACAATAGGAAGCAGAAGTTCGGAGAGCTTAAGCAACTCTCTCAAAGTCACCCAGCTGGCAAGCAAGAGAATCAACACTCAGTATCATATTACCTGTTCTAAAGTTTATGCTTTTTCCAATATTCCTGTGACATCATTCCATAGGGTAGAAATCAGTGCCAGGATTCTGCATCTGGCATGCCAAAAGAAGGGAATTTTATGACCCTAAGAGTTCCTCAGGGAAGGGGAGGTTAATACCCATCAACATGAGTATAAGGAAACTTACTCAACACCACAGAAAGGCATTCCCTTGTCATAAATTCAATAAACAAATCTTAGCATCCAAAAGATATAAAGACCTCCTACAACTTAGAGAAGAAAAATACCAACAATCCACAGAAAAATAGCTAAAAGACAGAGCAGCAATTTACAGAATACAAAAGCCAAAAAACAGTCTTGGTAACAAAGGAACACAAAGTGAATAATGAAATATGAATTCTGTCCATAAGTTTGTGAAATGTTTTTACAGATTGATAATATCCTGTGTTGGCAGGAATATGGATACTCACACATACAGTGCGAGAGAGTATAAATTGGTACAACATTTGTGGAAGACATTTTGACAGTATCTAACAAAATATAAAACATAAATTCCCTCCAACTCAGCATCTCACTTTCATCTTGCAGAAACATGGACACACATCCACACTGACGGGTATGAAGATTTTCATTAAAGCGTCGTTTGCGAAGGGGGCAGTTAGAAACAATACCCACGCCCGTGAATAGGGATGGAGTAAACACACGATGCCAAACTACGTAATGAAATACTATGTAACTGTAAGAAGGAATAAAGTGGTCTTAAAATGGCAGAGGAAGGGCTATGCTTGGAAAAGCGTCCTTGATACATAATGAACATATAGACGATGTTGCCGATTTTGCAAACCGGGTCCTGGGCACTGATTCCTCATTCAGCGCACTTTCAGACTGAGTAAGATTGCACCTTTGGGAACAGGAGAAACTCAGATGCGGTTTGGGTTTGAATTTCAGGAGTGCTCATGTAGGCAACCAGAAAAGACCGGAGGTGCTGATCCTTGGCTGGCATCCTGGGGGCTGAGACAAGGTCGCATCTTGGTAACCCATCAAGATATAAATGACAGCCATGGTTTTTATTTCTTTAGCACTTCAGAATTGTTGAAGTACTTTCTCATATGTTCCCTCATCTAATACTCTCATCCCTTTCTCGGGGTTGGCGTTGCCCCCCTCAGACCATGAGGAGGGAGTCTTCAGATCGGCTCCGTGAGCAACGCACGTCCGCTCCGGGCTGTCCAATTCCCCCACAGTGTTCCCAGGCTTTGGTCACCGCGCACCACACACAGGAAGCAAAGGGTTATTTCATGAGTATGCGAGTGAGTGGGTGGGTGGGTGAGTGAAAATGAGCGAATTCGTTGTCACTTGTGACAGAAGCTCATTCCGCTCCTCCCCACCACCCCAGGTGGGCAGGCAGGGAGTGCCCAGTACGAGACAAGACCATCTCAAGAATACAACCCAAAACGGACAGCAGCCTCACTCCCTCCTCCCACAGCGGTGGAATTTTACGTCTCTAGGGCAGAAGCAACGGCAGCTCGTCTAGACGAGCATCTCTTGGGACAGACTAACCAGCAGAGCCGCCCGGGAGAGTCCCTGTGTTGCGTAGCCCTCCACACCCTCTCATGTCTCTTGCATCCGAATATGGTGGAGTGGTACAGAGACCTGACTTCAGATCTCTGCTCGGTCCCTTGCTACCTTCATGGACTGAGGCCAATCATGCAATTTCTCTGAGCTTGTTTCCTTGTCTGTAAGGGAGGGACGCTCACAGTTGCTGCCGAGCGAGGGGATGAAGGATTAATGGGATGATGCCGATAAAGTATGGCATCTGATACTTGGTTAACAAACATGCAGTAGTTCTGATTACCACCCAGTAGGATCAGCATTGGAAACAGGACCACAGGCTACCTGCTGAGAGCACTTTAGGCAAAAGTGTTTGCATGCAAACGTGGGTGCGTGCTGTTGAGCCTTAGTGCTGAGCAGAGGCGGTTGTGTGGTTTCGTCAAAGGGAAGACCTATTTCAAAGAAGCTGTGTGAAGAGTGGGGTTTTCAAACTGTGTTACTGCCCTCTTGGAAAACAATTAAGACAATGCCCAGGCCCAGACCAAAGGCTGGAGTCACCCCAGGTATCTCTGGCCTGCCCGAGCAGCCTTCCTGACATCCCTCCCCACATGTGGGCACAAGGGGGAAATCTGTAAGAATGCTTTCTAGCCGGAAGCTTGTTGTTTCAGTATTCAACCCCCCAAGAAGTGATGCTTTGCCACCTATCGTGAAGAGTAAGAGAGATGCCACAGCTTTCTGTGCTTTTGTGTCCCAATCACGTTTATTAATCAAGAGGCTCCAACCTATTCCAAAATGTTACCAAAGTGTTTTTCCTCCAAACTAGAGAGGGCTTTTGCCATTTTGCTCAGAATCTGCAACTACTGGGGAAATGAAAAGAGGTAGCTTTTCTGTCACCTTCCTCATCTTCTACCTGAAACTGTTTCTCTTCTCGTTGCTAAGAGAGCAGCCCCAATCCCAAGAACTCAGCTGCGCTCCTCCCACTGGCCATGTTACCGTGATGCTCTACGCAGGCAGGCCCCAAGAGTGCAGTCTGGGTTGGGCTGTCTTTCCCACCAAAACCAGCTAACTCAAGAGCCTAAGAAATGTCCTCATTGGGGAGGGTATGTGCTATGGTGAGTGCTGTGAAATGTGTAAGCTTGATGATTCACAGAACTGTACCCCTGGAGCAAATAATACATTATATGTTAATAATAAATAATTAAAAAAAAACAAGAGTTGGACTCTCAGCCAACTGCTCCACCCAGATGCCCTATACTTTAAGCTTCTTACTGAATAATATTCATACCATAAAGTGTACACACACACACACACACACACCCTGAATGGCACAGGAAACAAAGAGGAAGAAAAGACTTTCCAGAACAATCTGGTGTCTCTATAACCCCACACAAGCCCCTGCTCAAAAACCGAGCATTTCCCCAGCAGAACTGCCCATGCCGTTTCCTTCCGTTTTGTATACTCCCCCGCACCAGGCTGCCAGAATTCTCATGAGCTCCCCCGGGGAGAGCTTGCACTGATTTCTGGAGGCTGCTCACCCTTTCCCAGGGATGGCCCTGCTTGGATATGGCATCAGGTGGCCAGTTGCTTGTTTTAAGGATGCCATAGACCCTGGGGGTCAGAACACACAGGAGAAACAGAGCCACAGAGTGCAGGAGGCAGCGAGGAGAGAGGGAAGGCTGGCTCTTAAGTAAAAGGTACCCTGGATGGCCCCTTCCAGTAGTTTCTAGATGAGTGGTCTGCTAACTAGGAGTCTCCCAGGAATATTCCAAAAAGGCCAACACAGAAGTTTCTGATTAGTTCCACGAACATGTAGATCATTCTAACGCTGAGTCTTTAAAAATGAGCACAGCAGGGGCGCCTGGGTGGCTCAGTTGGTTGAGCGTCTGCCTTCGGCACGGGTCGTGATCCCAGGGTGCTGGGATCGAGCCCCATGTCGGGCTCTCTGCTCGGTAGGGAGCCTGCTTCCCCCTCCCTCTCTGCCTGCCTCTCTGCTACTTGTGATCTCTGTCTCTCTCTGTCAAATAAATAAATAAAATCTTAAAAAAAAAAAAAAATGAGCACAGCACAGGCCTGGCCCTTGAGGAACTCATGCGCTAATGCTGGAGGGTCCACCTGCACACCTTGCATTCCTGCTGCTCACCTGGTTCAAGCAGGGCTCCAAGGGTCAGTCCACAGGCAACATCCAGTGACAAAGCAGCTGCTGGCCTGGACCAGAGCACAGGGAATGGGGTGGTCGGGGAGCATACAGAGGAGTTGCCCAGGACGGCTCGTGCCTAGGAAAGGAACTACCTTCAGGCCTAGGGGCTCTGAGACTGCAGAAGGAAAGGACAGAGGGCGACCTACTCCTTGCTTACTATTTGGATAGCTGTAACTCTCTTTTCTGTTCCAAAGACTGTAAAACTCCAGTACAGATTTCAGAGACTTGGGGCCTGACTGGTTTGCAAAATGAGCCTTCACTCATCCCAACAGAGGGTACCCCGGCTCCCCGCCCAGTCCTCAAGCCACACCTCTGAGTGGAAGTGAGACTACTCAGCCAAGGAGAACTGTATCCAGTAACGGACATGCTAGCCGTAGAAAAACAAAAATATGCACATTTCTCCAAATCTTTACCAAAACTGAGTATGATCATTTAAATTTTTTCACGTTGATGGGTATTTTAATTATGCTGTATCTATAAAATGAAATAATATATGGCTGTTGACAATTTGATTTTCAAAAACAATGACACGATATAGCTTCAGTTGTATTCCTGAAAAAGAGGTGCTGAAGTCCTTACCCCCAGTGCCTGTGAGTGTGACCTTATCTGGAAATAAGGTCAATTAAGGTGGGCCGGTCAATATTTTTTACCATATTTACTGGTCCCATACTTCCTTATGAGAATTATCTGCTCAAACCCTTCCAGGAAAGGTAATTTTTGAGGTTGAGAGTTAGCACTCCAGCCTAGGACTCTCCAGTAGCTGCAGGGCTGGCCCCTTGGCTGCCCACCCTCCTTGAGTCTCCTTCACTCTACTTTTTAATGCTCTGAAGATTAAAATCTGATCCCCTCAGTTGCCCTTTAGTTCCCTTTCAAGGGTCAGTTTGGCCACTGACCTGAGCTTCCTCTTTGGCAGAGAACAGATTCAATGCAAAATTATTTAGCTTAAATTACTTCCAATGTAACTTCCAATGTTTCAAGCACATTTCCTGTTCCAGGATGGCAGAATTAATACAAGTACAATAGCTTAGGAACATTAGATATTGCATAATTGGCTGATTGGGGCTCTTACTGTTGTCAAGCTCTTGACTAAGCACCCTTGGAATTTAAGATGGGCCCAAGAGGACGGGACGTACCTTCCTTCCCTATGCATTCCCTTCCTTACCAAGCCTTCTATCCTTAAGAGCCCAACACTGATAAATAGGAATTCATAGGCATGAGAATCTGTAGTCTGCTCCCCTCCCCCAGCCCTCCCACTTCCCCATCAATAACAAGCCACAGCCTCTGTCTCTCTCCAGAGGAAGCTGACCACAGAGCAAGGCTGCTGGTGAGAGGGTAGGGCATGGCCATTTTATAGGAGACACATTATGAGGTCAGTTGTTTATGGGGTACTTTCAAACTATACACCCTTCTCATATTTGGGGATTTCTAAAGACAATTTGTAGCTGTAATTTTTCACAAGTAACCTACTGTCTGTTTTCCTCCCAAACTAATGATTCTCCAGTTGGGAATCCTCAAAGAAGTTATCAAGTGTAAACCCTGATTCTATTATAACCCTCATCACTCTGTATTGGTTTATGGGGTACAGATATGGATTTGCATGCTAGACTATGAGCTCTTGAGTTCAAGGTCATGATTTATTTCTCTTTGTATTTTCCCAGCCTGGATCCTACATGGTACATACTCTATACGGTCAATGTTCTTTTGAGGAAGATTTTGAAATTTTGATCTTGCCTCCTCAGCCCTAGAGTGGGGCAGGATGGAGAACTGGAGGAAATACCCTCACACCCTTATAGTGTGGTAGTTGGAACAGTTTAGAGAATGTCTCCCATATGAGGTGACCTTCCAACCAGAGCAGGAAAAAAAGACTATAATTTCACCCAGTAGGAAGGGGGAATGAAGGACAAGCCCAAGACAGTGTGCAAGCGAGTTTGTGCCATTACTCTGGGGTAACTGGAGCACAGGGCGGGCAGAAGGCCTGATGGAAACCAGCAAAAAGTTGCAAAATGTTCTCCCAGATTAAGCCTTCACCACTAATAAGCATGGTCATTTTACCGTGGTCTGTTCCTGACTTTAAATCCATCCTGGCTCTCTCTCTCACTCAGAGGGCACACTGAGCATCTACAGAATTTAAGACACTGTGTTAGGATTCATATGTCTCAGTCCCGCCCCTACAGTGGGCCATCCATTGCTCTAGAAAGGTGATGCAGACATTCTATGCCATCTCCTTTAGCTCTGAACTTAAAGGATGAGCTAGAGATTGCATCTTTAATCCTTTCCTATCTTCCCACCAAATATGCATAAATGTTTTATAGCCACGGGTATTAATAAGTGCTTTTGAATTGAATTAAGCTATTCTCAGGTACAAGGATAGCAGAAGGAAGAGGGATAACCGGTGGGGAGAATAAATACAAAAGAAGAACACCTAGAAAGGAAAATGTTAGGGCAAGGGAGGAAATAATTAGAACAGAGAATAAAGGAGTTTGAACGAGAAGATGTAAAAGAGCATAGAATCTAGAGTCTAAAAGGATGAATCTTGGGTTTAGATGGGTTTCCAGAGGGGAAACACTTAAGGACACCTCAATTAAGAAGGAAGATGGACAGGATTCTAACACTCTAACGCTGAAGTTCTAGGCAGCATACAGCAATGTTACTCTGACTCGTATTTGACTAAGCAACTGGAGGCCGATTTACAGACACTCAAAGATACGGCCCTACGGCCATGTGCCGAGCCACTTGGCAAACACCCGGGGGGTAGTTATAGCAGTTGAACCCACTCCTCAGGGTTGGGTAAATTAGGTTGACAGAATTCCAAAGCATTAAAAAAAAAAAATCACAATACTCTTTCTTCTCTAACTCCAAAATACAGTGTCCAAGTTTTGAGCCTGTGAAAGCAGAAGACCCAACCCAGACCACGTTATGTATCCACATTCATTATTTCTGAGAAGCCAAGTGAACAGCACCAATTCTAACTCGTGCAAATTAAACTGCTCTTCAGATTCGCTACTTCCAGGGAGAGAAAATATTTCCCCAATGTTCCATTTCCCCATTATGGTCTTGGTTGTCATACGGGCATCATAATAGTGACACATAACTCCCTTGTACTGCTTTTATTACATCAAGTTTCAGTGGACCTTGGGGAAGAGATGACTAATGACACCCCCTCCTTCTTCAGCATGACAGAAACGAATCAGACACCCCACCAGGAAGCAGTGGAAATAGAATGAGCTTATGAATCAGCAATCACGGCTCTTAGGTAAGGTTTTGTCTCTAACTAGTGAGGAAACCTTGCAGGCGTCTCTCCAAGCCTCACGGATCACCTCCTTTTAAAAATGTGTCCCCATTAAACTTTAACATTCTTGTCTCTCAACCCTTCTTCCAAAATCTAATTAAATTTCTATTTATGGTGAAATAGGTTTTATATGTTCGTTGTCTGAGTGTTTTGGAGGACAAAGTATTCTATCCAGGTATTAGGACACCTGCTGAATAACACCCAGCTGATGCTTAAGATTTGTCTCCTCAGAAGCAATTAAAAGCAGAGGAAGCCTTTGGCATTGATTCCTCCAGAATTCAGAAAGGCTCCTTAAACAAGGTCTGCCATTTTGTTAGATGGACTTTTGCAAGCAGCAAACCTGGAGCCCAGATGAACTGAGAAAAAGAAGCGATACCATACATTTCATTTCTCCTCCAAGAACACAAAGAATTCATTCATTAGAGTGCCAGGTTAATACTGTAAGACAGAATGTAGGAAGGAAGAAATCTTTAGCTACTGGCTCCTCAAAAGGTAGAGACATTATCAAGCATTTTGAGCTATATCATTAATACCGTAAAATACTGATTATGCTATTATTGGTACTGATTGTATTAAATTTGCCACCACAAAAAGGTGGGAGAGTTGTCTCTTTTTAATCCAAAATTTCTTCTCTGGTCCTGTTGACACTGTGGCCATTCCCTTCAGTGCGCTTAGGCCCTTTCTTGACTAACAGATATATAGAATTATCAACCACTCTTGGAGAATCTGACATGAGAAAAAGCTACACACTAGATGAAGGATACTTTGGAATATTTCTGAAATTAGGTAGAAGTTGGAGAAAGACTTTTTGAACAATGATCTTCCCTGGTGCCCCTGAAATCAGAGTATTCCTACGTGTCAGCAATTTTGTGTCGTGTCATATAAAAAGTCTTCCAGCAAGCATAATGCCAACTAGGCATCACTTTATGGATCACCAGCAACTTTTAACATGAACCAATTACTTAGAAGTAAGTTCAGGTCCTGCCAGCTTCTCTTGGGATTCAAAACTGAACACCTAAGTCTGAAATGATTTTAGAAGCTGACTAAGGCAGTAAGAGTGAGCCTGAGAAATGTGGACCTGGCCCAGGATGTCCTTCATAATAAATCAGAAGATGCCCTGGTTAACAAAGGTTTAGAACAAAGGGAACCAACACTTTTCTTCCATCCACTAGGCAACAGTGAGTTGCATAGCCATGACCCACCAAGAAGGGAACTGAAAGGGTTTTAGCCTTTTGAGAAATAACCTACTTACAAAGGTCCTACTTACAAAGCATCTTCTACATATCCATAGCCACATACTGCTATGTTTAACCTACCTCTCTACTACCTACCTACCTATTAGTTTCTGTCTCAAATAATAACCTCATCCTTGACACTGAAACCAGAGTAATGGTGAACTCTGTGGTGACCACAAAACACACCTGAAATCAATCCCCATATTTAAAACCTTCAATCCTTCTGTTTGATCTCTCTCTCTCTCTCTCTCTCACACACACACACACACACACACACACACACACACACTCCAGCGCATTCTCACATCATGCCAACTGGTTCTAAAACATTTTCCCTCCAAACATTAGCCTTGACTTGAGATTAAATCTTGACACTCCTGTCTCCATTTTCATGAAGAACTTAAAACCTCAGAAGGCAGCTACCATCATGATCACCAAACATTAATTCGTGTTCCAACATCTGCCAGGAACAAGAATTAGAAATACTTCAGAAGCTTCAAGTCTAATTGGGGGAGGTAGAGAAGAAACAGAACAAAAAAGGTAGTAACCCCGAATAAAACTGTTGGTTCCTAGAGCTACAGCGGATCGCACTGGGCATTTTCCCATCCCCATTTCTGGATTTCCTTCCTGCAGTCACAAGTTTAAAAATTTCAGTTGTATTTCAAAACCCAGGTCATTGAACACACTTTTTTCAAATCCTTTCAAAGCCTCAAATCTAAGATATACTTCATTTATCCCCAAATCAGAAGTAATTTCTCAATTCTTTCAACTCCCACAGTAGCTCATCTGTTTCTCTCCTGGGATACTTGTATCATAATTATTTATATAAATGATTTATTTCCAGAGCCAGATTAGATTAGAAACCTCTGGAGGACAGAATCTATGTATCTGTAAATCTCAATATAACCCAGCACAAGGGGCTGGGGAGGGAGGGAAATGGGGAAATGTTGGTCAAAAGTAAAAAACTTCCAGTGAGAAAATGAGTAAATTTTGGGATCCAAAGTAGAGCATGATACTTATAGTTAGTAATACTGTATTACATTGTATACATATACTGAAAGTTGCTGAGAGTCTAACTTAAATGTTCTCACCAGAAAAGAGAATGGTAATTACGGGAGGTGATGGAAGTATTAACCAGTGTTCTGGGGGTAATCATTTTGCAAGATATAAGTGTACTGTGTGTTGTGTGTTGTGTATCTTAAACTCACACAATATTGCATGTGTCAATTATATCTCAATAAAGCTCTGGGAGAGAACACAGTAAAAAAAAACAAAACAAACAAACAACAACAATGAAAAACCAGCATGGAAATACACTGTTGAGATCTTGGGGCAGCTTTTCAGATTCTGAACCTATATTTTTGCCCAGCCCTATGATATTCCTTCTCCATCCCTAAAATCAATCTGTTATAAGAAAGGATCTAATTGACTTTTCCATTAATCACCAAAGTAGCAGCTAATATATTTTAATCCTCCAAAGAAAAATTTATCAAAGAAACTATTTCAAATACCAAATATTCTCTTGTACCTATTAGTTTACAAGATCCACAGAAGTCCTAGTGTTACTCATTGCTGCGGGTAAAGAAAGGCAGAAGAGCAAATATACTAAGGTTGAGACCATGCCTGGGATGTCCTCCAATCATCTGCTCCACCTGAGCAAGGCCAAGACCACTCCTCCCCACTGTGCCTTCAGTCCATATGAATCTACAAAGCAAAAATTCCTGCAAAGGAAGCAGGGCCTCAGAACTGGGCTACACAGGATTTCTCAGCTACGGCATTTCAGAAAATGTGAAATTGGATCTTGATCATTGGGAACCTGCCATCATCATTAAACAGAGAAAAGCAGACAGATATCTGTTCTGTCCGGGAACATAGGCAGCATACTAATGACAAGCTACTGCCTGGTAAGGAACACTGTGGCCTCAGCCTGGGACAGGCTGCAGTCACCCTGGGAGCAAGGGAGGGCACCACCCAAGTGTCCTGCCTCTCATCAATGAGTGAACGAATTATATGGAGTCCATTCTCCATCACTATCCCCTCCTCCCCTTAGAGGTTCTGGATTCCAGGGGCAAATCTGAAAAGTGAGACTGCAGGCTGAATCTTGTGCTTTTCATTCCTTAAGCCCATCATAATACTCTCTCCTCTCCTCCTTTCGTCCCAGTCTCATCCCCCTGGCAAGACTCATCCCCAGATCCTCATTCTTCATCCACTGATTTACTCATCTACCAAAAATGAGTACTTACTTTATACAAAGTGATGTACTAGTCATTGTGCGAGATTCAAAGTGGATTGTGGGTAGATTCTTCTTTCACGATGTTTACAAGCCTGGAAAGCAAATAAATACATAAATAATGCCAAGCTGAAACTATTTATCAGCTCCCAAAACATTCAGCTAAGGGGCACCTGGGTGGCTCAGCTGGTTGGGCGAATGCCTTCGGCTCAGGTCACGATCCTGGAGTCCCGGGATCAAGCCCCACATCGGGTTCCCTGCTCAGTGGGGAGTCTGCTTCTCCCTCTGACCTCTCCCCTCTCATGCTCTCTCTCTCTCTCATTCTCTCTCTCTCTC
>RCUC01131271.1:0-80824 GCA_003697995.1 Taxidea taxus jeffersonii
GGTGACTTCCTGGAAAAATCTGACATATTTCATGGTCATTTCATGGATTGAAAAAAATGCACACAACAGTGACTTAATTATTATTTCATATTAAAATCGCAGTGTCCAAAAATCTACATGTGTCAAGGGTTGAGGTGGTCTCATCGGTCACATACTGTAATTTCCATTTTCAGGAAACAGTTCCCAATACAAATTGCTTAGGAGCTTATCATTCACCCTTCAGAGACACAACATCCCCAACTCAAAAATATCAAAGAGATAACTCCAGGAACAACGTGGTACAGGAATTGGTATATGCCACCTTCCATGACCCTGCTAACTCTCCTCACACCCCTATAAAGACAAAAAAGTAGAGCATGAGGGTAGAGCGTCCTGAAACTTGAAACTAGGGCCCAGACTCACCCTACACAGTCTATGGAGTTCTGTCATACATAGTGTATATGAAGCAGAACTGAAGGAAATAACTACACACCATGTCATACTCCACTGCTTTTTGGAGAAAGCAGTGCATTGTTCTAGAAGACAATTAAAGGAAGCCATTTGGGGGGCACCTGGGTGGCTCAATTGTTAAGAGTCTGCCTTCGGCTCAGGTCATGATCCTGGGGTCCTGGGATTGAGCCCCGCGTTGGCTCCCTGCTCCCCGGAGAGCCTGCTTCTCCCTCTCCCACTCCCCCTGCTTATGTTCCCTCTCTTGCTGTGTGTTTCTCTCTGTCAAATGAATAAATAAATCTTAAAAAAAAAAAAAAAAAGGAAGGCATTTTGAACCAAACAATACCTCTGACTGAGCCTGACTCTAAGAATAAGCAGTGGGAGGGCACCTGGGTGGCTCAGTTGGTTGGGCGACTGCCTTTGGCTCAGGTCATGATCCCTGAGTCCCAGGATTGAGTCCCACATCAGGCTCCCTGCTCATGGGGAGTCTGTTTCTCCTTCTGACCCTCTCCCCTCTCAGGCTCTCTTTCACTCACTGTCTCTCTGAAATAAATAAATAAAAATCTTAAAAAAAAAAAAAAAAGAATAAGCAGTGGGAGAGATAAGACCAGTCAACCAGAGTCCTTTCCCATAGGTCAATAGTCTTTGTGGCACCTCTGCCAAGACTGGGAGTCCAGGTGCATAAACACCCAAATAAAAGTCAGTCAACAAGCAGCAGGAATATTTTTTGACCCAGTTTCTCCCTAGCATATTGGCCTGAAACACTGGGCTTAAACACATTGTGATGAATTGGATGAAGGGTCATTCCTCTAATGAGGCAAGAACATTTTTCTACTCAGCCAACAGTGACAGCGAGAAAGAAACTGGAGTTGGCTATCAAATAACTAGAGCAAAGTGTAGCTTTGCTAAGTCAAACTAGAAACCAGATATGTTTTCACCCCTGCTGTATAATTTTTACCAGGCACTAAAACAAAGTTGCAAAGAGACAGCTTCCTTGGTAGAATTTGACATTGCTTAGCTTCCTGCTCTTAAAATTCAGTCTGCTGGAAACCTAGAGGTATAAACCCGAATTATCCATGCATCCAGCCTAAGGAGAAGGATTCTAAATCCTTCCCACCCCACAGTTAACAGAAAAAATGGTCTCATATGCCAAGTAAGAGTAGACCAGGATAAACCTGCCCTATTTTGTGAAAGAGTAAATGGAGGAAAGAACTCAATAATTTAAGTTTAAAAATTTTGCAACAACACTATATACAAGAAATAAAAATATATATTTTAAAGTAAATTATCATAGGAAATATGAGTAAATTTTAGACAGCATCTACCTTCTGCAATCCAGCTATTAAATGAAACATACATTCTATAAAGCAAGCGATCACAAGGCTACAAACAGGGATGAAAATGGTCTGATAAGAATTTGAACAGCAACAAAATGGCAAAGAAAATGATTGAAACAGAAATGTGTATATGTTTCAAAAAGTATTTTTTTCTTTAAAGGTAAATAAATATCAAAATCCAGAAATATAGCAATCAAAGAGAAGAGGATTTTTGTTACAGAAGATAATATATCTGATTTACAAACAACTGACTAAAAGTAACAATATATAAAGATGAAATAAAAGGTAACTTCTTAGAACTTCTTAGGGATAGAGGAAGATCGTAATGTACAGGTCAAAATTTTGTGCCATATACAAGGAGGACTATGTGAAATTGCTACTATTTAATAGTTTATGACCTATAAAATGACAGTTTCTAACATTGTGTTCAACTATACATCAATTTAAAAAAAAACAGGACACCAAAATTAAAGCTATCTTAAAAACTGGCCAACATTTAAGATGAAATCTTAAAATAAAAACTTTAAATCTTAAGATAAAAATCTTAAGACAAAAACTTCTATATGTATCAATATAAAAATTCACTCATAAAGGAAGAAAATCAGGATACCCTCACAATTCTCCTTGTACATTAGTTAACAGAAAACAATGAAGAAATGTCAAGAGAAGTATGATTGGGAGAAAATTGCACCTTAATAATTTTTTATACTGAAAAATTGACATTCACATATAAAGCAATAGATATGCACTGATGGGGGGTGCCTGGGTGGCTCAGTGAGTTAAAGACTCTGCCTTTGGCTCAGGTCATGATCTCAGGGTCCTGGGATCGAGCCCCACATCAGGCTCTCTGCTCAGCTGGGGCCTGCTTCCTCTTCTCTCTCTGTCTGCCTCTCTGCCTACTTGTGATCTCTGTCTGTCAAATAAATAAATAAATCTTAAAAAAAAAAAAAAGATATGCACTGATGGGTATTTAAATATCCTGAAAGTTTAGCTGTCAAAGACTTTCTGTTACTTGAATTATTCACCAATAATCTGAGAAAGGGACCAAAGGAAATAATCACTGGGTGCAGAAAGTATAGTATAAAAAAATTACCAGGCTTATATTAACTGTTCAAATTTACAAGTAAATAAAAAGAGTTATGGTATATAAGGATACAAAAGAGAGTATGAATGTTAGAAGTGATTTTTAATAAAAAGATATATAATGTTCTTCATTAATAATAAATTATAACGGGCGCCTGGGTGGCTCAGTGGGTTAAGCCGCTGCCTTCGGCTCAGGTCATGATCCCAGGGTCCTGGGATGGAGTCCCGCATCGGGCTCTCTCCTTAGCGGGGAGCCTGCTTCTCCCCTCCCCTCTCTGCCTGACTCTCTGCCTACTTGTGTAATCTCTGTCTGTCAAATAAATAAATAAAATCTTTAAAAATAATAATAATAATAAATTATAACAATCCCAGATTGTATTGGCAAAATGAGAAATGAATGGAGGGAAAGGGTGAATGAGGATGTACACTTCACTGCACCTTTTTAGAGAACTTTCAGGAATTGCAGTTTATTTCTTGTTCTGGATTATTAGAAAAGTATAAATAAAATCATTTATTTTATAAAAAGAACATCATCATTAGAATTTAAAGCAGACAATGCACAGTCCAAATTACAGGGAAAAAAATTAAATAATCAGTCCATATAGAAAAACTCATAAAGCTTATAACAAAAGCATTAGGTAATCAAAAAAGCCATCACTGTGTGTGTTTGGCAACAAATGTGAAAGGCATACAGTCTTCCTTAATTTTCTTTTTTTAGAAGACATCGATTTATGAGAATCAATGAAAACTGTTCTTTTATAATGTGACTCAGGAAAGTTAAAATGAAAGAATAAGCAAAGATGTGCCAACGGACAAGAAAGCATTATTTACTTGCTTTGATACTAGCCATTCTGACAATTGTCAAATCACTATGCTATACATCTAAAACTCACATTTGTATGTCAGCTACTTCAATAATAAAATATACTTTACTAGTAAAAAGAAAACATGACATTATTTTGATTAGAATCAGAAATACAGAAACATCTCAACTAAAATGCCTTCTATGAGAAAAATCAAATTCTCATAATGATGCTATACCAGATGACACAGAATCAAAATATCTAAAGTAAAAACTCAGATACCTGGGTGCCTCAGTTGGTTAAACGTCTGCCTCCAGCTCAGGCCATGGTCCTGGGGTCCTGGAAGTGAGTACTGCATTGGGCTCCCTGCTCAGCGGGGAGCCTGCTTCTTCTTCTGCCTACTGTTCCTCATCCCCCCTGCTTGTGCGTGCACTCGCTCAGTCTCTCCCCCTCACTATCTCTTTCTGTCAAATAAATAAATCAAATCTTGAAATAAATAAATAAAGCAAAAACTATTAAGAACGTAATGAGAAAGTGATAGGAAAACAATACTAATGGGAGATTTAAAAACACTGGTATTGTCAGATGAGCAGCAGTTAAGAGGGCAACTGATAAGAACAAAGTTTTTTTTTTTAATTCCTTCTAATGAATTTATTTTTCAGCTTTATTGAGATATAAATGGCATAACATTGTATAAATTTAAGGTGTACAACATCATTATTTTATATATGTATATATTGTAAAATGATTGCCATGATAAGTTTAGTTAAGACATCCATCACTTCACATAATTACTATTTTTATTTTTATTTTTATTTTTTTAAGATTTACTCTCTTAGCAACTTTCAAGTATACAATATAGTATGCCATGCTATTCATTAGATCCTAGAACTTGTTCAGCAACTTGTAACTGGAAGTCTGTACCCTTTTACTAACTTCACCCATTTCCCTGGCCCTATAGCCTCTGCTAACTACCAATCTACTCTCTGTTCCTATGAGTTCAGGTGTTTTTTAGATTCCACCTATAAGTGAGATCATACAATACTTGTCTTTCTCTGTCTAATTCACTTCACTCAGTATAATGTCAAATTTCAAATTTCATGTCCATCAAATTTCATAAATGTTGTCATAAATAGCAGGATTTCCTTCTTTTTATAGCTGAATAATATTCCATGATGTATATATACCACATCTTTTTTTACCCATTTATCTATTGATGGGTATGTATAGATATTCATCTACATATAAATTGTTTCCATGTCTTGACTATTGCAAATAATGCTCCAATTAACATGAAGGTACAGATATCTTTTGAGGATCCTGATTTCATTTCCCTCAGATATATATCAAGAAGTGGAATTGAAGAATCATAAGGTAGTTATATTTTTAATTTTTTTAAAAACCTCCATATTTTTTTCCATAGTGGCTGTACCAGTTTACATGTCCACCAACAAAGTCTCCTTAATACAATTGTGGCATGCAAGGAACCTGTGTGTGTAAAGACAGAAACTCTACAGAGTGGTTGACATAATGGCAAACCCAATGAACTATTCCATTTTCAGTTACGTTCCCCAGGACAAGTATCTCTTACATGTCCTCAAAGATGCTCATTGCAACACATGTGCTGTGTTTCCAGTGACAAAACTTATTAACAGCCTAAACGCCCATTATTAAAGTAATATATATATAATATATATAAAAAACTGTCTATTATACTGTATAATATAGTATATTATATAATATATATAGTTTTGAATATTCATAGGAGGGGCACTTTACAACAAATAAAATGGATGAATTCATCCTATATACATCTACCTGGAAAGATCCTTTTTTGAAATAAAGATTTTTATTTATTTGTTTATTCATTTGAGAGAGCGAGCCCAAGCAGGGGGAAGAACAGAGAGAGAGAGAGAGAAGCAGACTCCCTGCTGAGCAGGGAGGATCCCAGGACCCTAAGATGGTGACCTAAGCCAAAGGCAGACCCTTAACCAACTGAGCCACCCAGGTGCCCCAACTGGATAAATCCTAAATGCATGATGTTGATAAAAAAAAAAAAGAAAAGGGTAGAACTGTATATAATGTGTAAATGCTGATTTATGAGAACTTTAAAATAAATATATATATATATGTTTTATGGATATTTATAAAAATGTTAAAATACAAAAATAAATGGACAAGAGAAATATACAAAAAACTCATGACAATGTTTATCTTGAGAAAAGGAAATTGGATTGTAAGTCTAGTTAGAGGGGACTTTAGTATGGTTTTATTTCTTTAAAGACATAGTATTTGTGTGTGTGTCCAGATGTAGGAGTGTGTGTACATTCAAAAGATGCATATGTGACAAAAAGCAGTTAAAATGCCTACATTACCCAAAGCAATTTACACATTCAGTGCAATCCTTCTCAAAATACCACTAGCATTCTTCATAGAACTGGAACAATCCTAAAATTTGTATGGAACCAGAAAAGACCCCAAATAGCCAAAGTAATGTTGAAAAAGAAAACAAAAGCTGGAAGCATCACAATTCCAGACTTCAAGCTGTATCACAAAGCTGTTATCATCAAGACAGTATGGTACTGGCACAAACACAAACACACTGATCAGTGGAACAGAAGAGAAAACCCAGAAATAGACCCTTAACTCTGTGGTCAACTAATTCTCAACAGAGCAGGAAAGAATATCCAGAGCAGGAAAGTATATCCAGTGGGGGGAAAAAAAAGTCTCTTCAATAAGTGGCGTTGGAAAAATTGGACAGCCACATATCGAAGAATGAAACTGGACCACATTCTCACACCACACACAAAACAGACTCAATGTGACTCCAATGTGAGGCAGGAATCCATCAAAATCCTAGAGGAGAACACAGGCAGTAACATCTGTGACCTCGGCTGCAGCAACTTCTTGCTAGACACGTATCCAGGGGCAAGGAAAACAAAAGCAAAAATGAACTACTGGGACTTTATCAGGATAAAAACTTTTGCATAGCAAAGGAAACAATCAGCAAAATGAAAAGTGACCTACAGAATGGGAGAAGATATTCATAAGTGACATATCAGATAATGGGCTAGTATTCAAAAATCTAAAAGAACTTATCAAACTGAGCACCCAAAAAACAAAAAAATCCAGTCAAGAAATGGGCAGAAGATATGAACAGACATTTCTGGAAAGAAGACATACAAATGGCCCACAGACACATGAAAAAATGCTCCACATCACTTGGCATCAGGGAAATTCCAATGAAAACCACAATGAGATACCACCTCACACCAGTCAGAATGGCTAAAATTAACAATTCAGGAAACAACAGAAATTGGCAAGGATGCTGAGAAAGGGGAACCTTCTTACACTGTTGGTGTGAATGCAAACTGGTATGGATATTCTGGAAAATAGTATGTTCTGCAAAAAGTTAAAAATAGAACTACCCTAAAACCCAGCAATGGCACTACTGTGTATTTGCCCCAAAGATACAAATGTAGTGAAATGAAGGGACACCTGCACCCCAATGTTCAGAACAGCAGTGTCCACAATAGCCAAACTGTGGAGGGAGCTGAGATGTCCTTTGACAGGTGAATGGATAAAAAAGATATGGTATATATGCACAGTGGAATATTACTCAGCTACCAAAAAGAATGAAATCATGCCATTTGCAATGATGTGGACAAAACTAGACTATATTATGCTTATTATTAAGCAAAATAAGTCAGTCAGAGAAAGACAAATAACACATGATTTCACTCATATGTGGAATTTAAGAAACAAAACAGATGAACATAGGGGAAGAGAAGAAAAAATAAAATAAGATAAAAACAGAGAGGGAGGCAAACCATAAGAGACTCTTAACTCTAGGAAATAAACAGAGGGGAGGGTGGTGGAGGGAGGGTTAACTGAGTGACGGGCATTAAGGTAAGCATTTGATAGAATGAGCACTGGGTGTTATATGCAACTGATGAATCACTAAATTCTACCCCTGGAACTAATAATACTCTATATGTTGACTAAATTTAATTTAAATAAATTTTTTAAAAAGCAGCTATTAGTATGAAAAAGAATATGGGGGGCACCTGGGTGGCTCAGTGGTTTAAGGCCTCTGCCTTCAGCTCAGGTCATGATCCCAAGGTCCTGGGATCGAGCCCCACATTGGGCTCTCTGCTCAGCAGGGAGCCTGCTTCCCCGCCTCTCTGCCTACTTGTGATCTCTCTCTCTGTCAAATGAATAAATAAAATATTAAAAAAAAAAATCTCTAACTTCCTTCACCTCAGTGTGTCCAGAGAGGCATGTGCTCATGCCATTTGTATTTAAAAAAAAAAAGAAAAAGAAAAAGAATATGGGTCCCTATTATATTTTTACTCCTTATTTTCCATATTTTTAGTTAAAAATAAAACTTCCTGACTTTCAGAAATTTCAAAAACATATCATCTCAAGTATGCATAAAATCTATGGGAGGCAGGATGTGTAATGGTTAAAAGTGAGTCTTTTTTTTTTTTTTTAATTTATTTATTTGTTAGAGAGAGAGAGAGAGAGTGAGCACAGGCAGACAGAGGCAGAGGGAGAAGCAGGCTCCCCGCCGAGCAAGGAGCCCGATGTGGGACTCGATCCCAGGACGCTGGGATCATGACCTGAGCTGAAGGCAGCTGCTTAACCAACTGAGCCACCCAGGCGTCCCTAAAAGTGAGTCTTTATTGCTTATGTTATGATGGTGTACAGCAAAAGCTATACTCAGAGGAAAATGTCATAGTCTTAAGTGTTCTTATTACAAACAGGAAAGAATTTTTAAAAATTAATTCTGGATCAGCTTGGAATAAAGAACCACTTTAAGGTGGTTTAATTCTTTAGCTGTGAAATGGACTTCCATGAAAAAGTGTGGTAGCTGTCAATCCAGTCACATGCTCCAGAAGAAATTCTTAGACCAGCACAAAGGTTCCATTAGATTCCCCTTCTGGTACCTCCTAACGCAGCATGCTGGTACTTGATGAGGAAAAAATTGCAGATTGGACAGCAATAAACTAGATTACAGCCCACACTAGAGCCCACTCGAATCTAAAAGAGAGTCATATAGGGAGAGAGAGAGAGATTACACAGATGACAAATAGGTGATATGAAAAATATCTTAAAAGTGGTATTTATCTTTCTCTTTGTTTAGCAAGCTATTTAGCTTCTACTTATATAGATTTTTTTTTTTAAATCAGAGATATTTTTGGAACTAGAGGGTATTATGCTTAGCGAAATAAGCCAATTGGAGAAAGACAACTATCATATGATCTCCCTGATATGAGGAAGTCGAGAAGCAACGTGGGGGTTTGGGGGGTAGGAAAAGAATAAATGAAACAAGATGGGATCAGGAGGGAGACAAACCATAAGAGACTCTTAATCTCACAAAACAAACTGAGGGTGGCAGGGGGGTAGGGGGGTAGGGAGAGGGTGAGGGGGTTATGGACATTGAGGACATTGAGGAAGGTATGTGCTATGGTGAGTGCTGTGAAGTGTGTAAGTCTGATGATTCACAGACCTGTACCCCTGGGGCTAATAATACATTATACATTAATAAAAAATAAAATTGGAGATATTTTTGTTTTCTTTCCATTTATTTCATCTTAATCTTAAACAAAAGCCTAGGTTTTATGAAAGAGTTATACTATTTTACTAACTGCCTTATTAAGCAATCTCCCGGATGAATATTATTAAGACCCCCTAAATCTTCCTAAGCAACAGAACTTTTTCATACACTGCAATTAGGTTTAAAGGTAAAAGCTTTTGTTAAACTAATTCTGAAGAAATAGCCTAGGAAAGCAGCTAATATTATTTCAGTAAGTCCAAAATGGGCATATTTTTTCCAGCAATGAGAAACATTCTTCTTTCTCCAGTTGAGTAAGATTTCTGAGGCCTGTCATCAAGCATGTGTTTGTTGGGTGAACAGAATCACCTATTTAAATTCATTCTCTCTCTTGGGGCACCTGGGTGGCTCAATGGGTTAAAGCCTCTGCCTTCAGCTCCGGTCCTGATCCCAGAGTCCTGGGATCGAGCCCTGTGTCGGGCTCTCTGCTCCTCAGGGAGCCAGCTTCCTCCTCTCTCTCTGCCTGCGTGTGATCTCTGTCTGTCAAATAGAAATAAATAAAATCTTAAAAAAAAAATTTTTTTAATTCATTCTCTCTCATTTTGTTTGGTGTTATTCATTTCCCTGAAACAATTATAACTGAATATGTGTAACTCAAATGTAGTTCAATTTCACATCACTTTAGCATATTATAGAAGTACCTATGCATTTATCTTGAAATCAGCAAAATTAAGATTGAGTTTTGGCAAAGCATGAAAGATTGTATATTGGTGTTTATCTGTGGGGGAGGAAAAAACCTCAATGACATACTGAGAACAAACAGACAGACAAAAAATTTAGTTGTTCAAGGATAAGGAAAATGAGATACCAAGTGACAGCAGATGAGAGGAACCAACAAAATCAGAAAGCAGATGTAAAAGTGGGTAACTCAGTAGGTAATTGAAAGCAGAAGCTTAACCTTGTAGAGGATGGGGGCTGGTGAGCCAACCAGAAACCACGTGAAAAATACCAAATGAATCATGTCACTTGGTATGAGGGATTTGGCAGAAAACTGAAAATAAGATGATTTAAAAGCTTTATAAGGAGTAGTGAGAACTTCAAGTCCCTTGTCCCTGCAAACCAGGGACAGGAGCTTCCCAGTCCCGCCATGAAGAGTGGTGAGTGGTGGGTGTCCTTTTCTTAGCACTTTTTCATGGGAAGGAGGCACTCATGTAAACACACCACTGACAAGTCCACTCATATACACGACTTCCCATTGGCTTTTGAGTTGCCTCAGTCCTCCATGTGAGTTCACAGTCAATAATCACCAGACACTTAAGAAATCTTCTACCATGAAAGAGAGATTGAAATAAACAACACAGCAAGGAGCTCATAGAAAAACAGACATAAAGCTGAAATAAGAAAAGCTATAAATAATAAGTATAATAGGTTTCTATTGTCATAGATCCTACCATTAATAGCTTCAGTGGAATGATAGGAAATAATTAAATGCAAACATGTTATTTTAAAAAGGAAATCATAGTAGAAAAGTGAGAAACATTAATGAAAACATTGAAAGATAAAGAAGAACTCACAAAAAGTAGAAAGAAAAACTGAGAGATGGAAAATAATAAAACTAGGACATCTATCCAGGACCCAACATCAAAATGATGTTTACAGAAAGTAAGAATAGAAAAATATTTAGAAAAAAAATTTTTTTAAGTTAAAGTTTTCCACAGTTAATAGTTAGGAGTCTCCAGAGTTAAAGACCCACTGAATGTCCAGCAAAATTATTATTTTTTAAAGATTTATTTTTACTTTATTTTATTTTATTTTTAAAGATTTTATTATTTATTTATTTATTTGAGAGAGAGAGAAGGAGCGCAGGGGTGGGTGGGGGGCAGAAGGAGAGGGAGAGGAAAAAGTAGACTCTGTTGAGCACTGAGCCTGAGGCAGGGCTCATTCTCACAACCCTGTGAGCATTACCTTAACCAAAATCAAGCATCAGATACAAACAACTGAGCCACACAGGCACCCCCAGCAAAATTATTTTTTTAAGTGTTCATCACCATGCAATCTGAGAGCTCCTGGGAAAAACAATAAGTCCTAAAAGGAATATGAATCTTTAACATAAGACCCCTCAAGAGTAAGATGCCAGACATCTCAAAAATAATTTGAGATCCTTGAGAATAATGGAACAGTGACTTCAAAATTATAAGTAAATATTTCACTCAACCTAAAATTCTATGTAAAGTCAAATTATCATTCATTTGCAGTGACACAATAAAGTCCTTTGTGGAAAAGCAAATTCCCAAAAACTCATTTCCTACACATTCACTCTCAAGAATCTCCTAGAGTATGTGGTCCAACAAATTGGGAGAGTAAACGAAGAATGGGATTCAGGAATGGAGCTAATGCAATGGAAGGGTGCAAGTTATGTAAAAATGACTGTTATGGAGATCCCAGGAGGAGCAGGGCCTAAGGAGAAATAAGCCCGGAGCGGAGCAAAAGTTAGGCAGTACAAAACAGCTGTCTTCAGGGGAAAAATGGAATCTATTAATACTATATGACAGATTGACAATATAGAAAATTACATATATAAAATATATATACATATACACACTGATACATATGTACTTACACACACATATATATATACACACACACGCATATATTTACTTATTATATATTTTCACACAGCCTTTGTTTAGCTGAATACTCAAAATAAACTAAATAAGTAAAAAATAACATCACTACTAGGTGACCCAAAAAGCCTAAGTTTTTATTTGTAGAAAATGGATGAGGAAGAGGTGATACACACACTCATACACACACACACACACACACACACACACACGAATATTTCACAGCCATAAGAAAGGCTGACGTTGTGCCATTTGCGACAACAGGGATGAACGTAGAGAGGAATGAGAGTATTATTCTAAATAAGATAAAGCTGCTGAGAAAGAGAAATAACATAGGATTTCACTCATAAGTGGAACCTAAAACAAAAACAAAAAAAACAGCAACAACAAATGAATAAACAAACAAAAAGCAGAACCAGACTTATAAATACAAAGAACAATCTGATAGCGACTGTAAGAGGAGTGTGAGGGTATGGAAAAGATGGGTTAAAGGGAGTGGAAGTTACAGACTTCTAGTTACAGAATGAGTAAATCAGGGGGATAAAAGGCACAGCAGAGGGAATATAGTCAAAGGTGTGGTAACAATGTTGTATGGTGACAGATGGTAGCTACGCTTGTGGTCAGTGGTTGCATAAAGTAGAGAGAAGAGAATCACTATGCTGTATGCCTGAAACTAATGTAATATTGTGTGTCAATTACACTCAAATAAAATTTGGGGGGCACCTGGGTGGCTCAGTGGGTTAAAGCCTCTGCTTTCGGCTCGGGTCATGATCTCAGGGTCCTGGGATCGAGCCCCGCCTTGGGCTCTCTGCTCAGCAGGGAGCCTGCTTCTCTCTCTCTCTGCCTGCCTCTCTGACTACTTGTGATCTCTGTCAAATAAATAAATAAAATATTTTTTAAAATTTTTGAAAAAAATACTCAAATAAAATTTTAAAAAATATATAAAAAGCAAAGTATGATTATAACAATATGTTACATAACAATATTTGGTTCATCCATAAATAATATTTACCTATTAATAACAATCTACACATTGAATATGAATTTAACCAAAAACTGTGGCATAATGAAATTGGGAAGAAGAGAATAAGGTAAGAGGAAAAACTTGATCTTCCAAAGTAAGAAGTATAGTTAATGTTTAAAATAGAAGAGTTAAGAAATAGGAATCTATAAACAGACAAATAGTAATATGGACTTAATATGAGAAAAGAAAGAGCTGAAAAGTGGAATGTGCTTATGTCTGAGGTGATGAACTCAGGGATAAGGAGGCTAGGCAGGCAAATGATATTTGTTCCTCTGATTTGTCTTTTTTGTTTTTATGACAGGTTTATGTGTTATCATAAAAAGAAATGAAAATTAGAAGGTAAGGATGATGTGATTTTTTTAGGTGTAACCTTAATTTGTTCCCTTTGCTCCCATACAGTTTCCATGTAAGTGGGGATTTAGCCGTGAGGCACTCGGGATCGAGCTCCTACAGAAGGGAACTTAGTTAAATGAATGGAGCCCAATCTCTTCATTCAGTCTGATCCTGAGGCAGCAAAGGCAAACCCATGAAGTCAACTAACAAATTCCAAACGAACAGGGGCAAGGGTCAGCCATGTTTTACCCTCTTCTCTTCAGCCTCTACTTTCCCATAGGTAGTTCATCTTTCTATGTCACCATAACTCAGCCTGTCACCTTCATGCCATTCTTAACATTTTTGTCTTAAATGTGCCATATCCTTTTTTTCTGTCTGCATTTTGAGACAATCCTTATTCTGGACTCAAGTTCAGTACTATTCCTATTGGTAGCTCTACATTCTTTGATGTCCCTATCCTGCACCAGTTGATTGAAAATATCATCATTTCCTGCTGTTTTCTATAATCAAAAGGGCTTCTATATTGTCAGTTTTTTGTCTTTCCATATTCCTTTTCTTTAGTTGCCTACATCTATTTACCTATAATAATCATTCTTGAGTTGCAAGATATTCTGTCTCCTAAGAAAGATGGATATTGTGATCTGGCTAGAATTCACTGTTTAGGGTGAAGGGCATTATCCTCAGAAATATGTAAATAATCTCTGCTTAAACCAGGGAAACATAACTTAAAGAGGGTGTAAACTTGAGCCACTCACAGAGGCACCATGAGATAAACATGAGCAAGCAAGACCAAAAAAAAAAGTGATGAAATGATTCTTGGCATGTAATTTAGACTCTCATGTAAGTTGGTATTAACAAAGCACTTTGTTTATTTTTATTTTACAACTAAAGGACTTAAGGTTTTTAACATTCTAAAAAGCTACAAAATGGCATATAGTTTATAACCAGGGCTGATATTCTTCTTGTATTGACAACTTGTTTTGATTTTCTTATCTGAACAACCAACATCCATTCTCATTAGTCACTCTCTCTGCTATACTGATTGTTGAATAATTTGAATTTCACCCCTGCATGTTTCTATAAATGTCTCAATGCTGAACACCATACAGGTTGAATTAGCCAAACTAAAGAATTTAATAACCAAGATCAACCTACTGACGTCTTCTCCAACTGTTCTGGGTGAACTTTCTGTTTTTCAAAGAGAGTTCACTCTGCAGCAGGGTTCCTCAACCTTGGCTGTCCAGTACTTTAAAGGGAGAGCATTCTGTCCTGTATCCACTAGATACCAGTAGTACCTCCCAGCTACAACAACCAACAATGTTTCCAAACATTGCCAGATATCCAGGGGAGGGCAAAATAACTCCTGGTTAGGAAGCACCCATCTGCAGGTTGGTCTCAGATTTTTCTGTTACATAATATCGTATCACTCTTGTTGTCTTTTCCTTTGGAAGCAGATCTTCTGAAGTCTTGCATCAATTACTTCACATGTGTTTACTGAGTATCTACTAAGTTACAGGCATTTCGGGGACCCGGAGATATAATAATAAACAGACACATCTTCTCATCCCATAAAGCTTATGTCCTCATAGTAGAGATAGAGAGGAATCAAATCGTCACACGAGTACATAAATCCAAACTATAGTAGATGCTACAGGAAAAATGGCGGGGGGTTTTGAAAGAACACAGGGAAGCATTTGATACAGTCTGGGGATCAAGGAAACTCTTAAATGATATTCGGGATGATAGCTACAAGATGTAAGGAACAGACTCTGAGGCATACAGGGAAGAAAGGTATATCGGGCAAGGGAAACTGCATGTGCAAATATCCTGACAAAGAAGTAAGTATGGCAGATTTGGGAAATCAAACTTTCTGTGTGACTGAAATGCAGAGAGGAAGGATGGACAGAGAACCAGATGATGCTGCAGAAATACTTGGATATCGGATCCCATGCAGTTGCAAAGGCAGTGTTAAGATTGTTTTCTTTAAGGAGTAATGAGATTTCGTGGAAGGTTTTCATTAAGCAGATGGTTGACACGATCAGATTTACATTTTTAAAATATCACTCTAGCTTCAGGACTGAAAACAGATTTGAAAGGAAAAAGTACATTCAGAATGAGTTACGAGACCTACCTTAGCGGTGCAGGTAAGAGGTGGTAACCTAAATGCATGCTACAGGGACAATGGAGAGAGAGATCCAAAAAATGTTTAGGCAATAAAACTGACAAAATTGTTAATAATGATACCTAATGCTTTGTGTTGCTGAGCTATGCACATTCAGTTCCAATGTGATATGCTCAATGAAGCAAGGCCAGTACTCTATTATCCCAGGCACAACTATATCCAAGAGGAGATCCTACCTTGGCTCAAGATTCTGTTGAGAGTGCCAGTGAGACTTTTTTTATGATTTAACAGGAACTTACAACAATGAAAACCAGGATAATTTAAATTCATGTCAAATGGTTGTTAAGGCTTGTCATATTTTCAGAATGACTAGTGATCTACCAGTAGATGTTCATAAAATTCATGCTCTAGAAAATGAAACCCTTCAGAGTGCCTCTAAAAATGTTGCCAAGAGCATTACTGGTGAATGAGAAAACTGGTATACACTTTCTGGAGGGCAATTTGACCGTGTATCAAAACATTAAAATTTTCATTTCTTTGACCCAATAGACCCAATAAATATGATGTAGATATTTTTTAAAATATTTTATTTATTTATTTGACAGACAGAGATCACAAGTAGGCAGAGAGGCAGGCAGAGAGAGGAAGGGAAGCAGGCTCCCTGCTGAGCAGAGAGCTCGATGTAGGATCCCAGGACCCTAAGATCATGACCTGAGCCGAAGGCAGAGGCCCAACCCACGGAGCCACCCAGGTGCCCCTATCATGTAGATATTTAAAGCAGGGAAATGTCAGCAAGCACGTTCTTGAGAAGATTATCAATAATAGCAAAGTTTTGGAAGCAATCATTTTCTAAGCCAGGTTCTTAAACTGTAGTAATCCTACTCAGATCATGGAAAACTGAGGCCTTTCTCCCTTGAACCTGGAGTGAGTTGGAGCTGCAGTTTGTAGAATACCAGTCTATCCTTCAGATCTTCATTTTTAATCTCAATGGTTAATATGCTCCTGGGGAGTGATTTTCCCAAAATTTATCAAACTTATAATTCACAAACAAATAAATGGCAAAGTGAGACATGGAAGATCTTCCTAAGGTCACAAATACTATTTAAAAAAAAAATTTTTTTTTGTACTTTTGTGAAGGAAACCCCAACCGGCTTTTCCAATTTCTCACTCCATTGGCAATCTTTCCAATCTTGGGCAAAATTTCACAGCCTTTCAAATTTGTACACAGTAGCTGCCAGAAGCTTATAACCATTGTTGTTCAAAAATAAGAGAGTAGATAAGATTTATCTTTGATTTCCCGTACCCTCATTCTTTAACTCTTTCCTTCTCGGTGGGGACCAATGCTTCATTTTCTTTCTTTCTACTGTATCAAAACATCTCAAACTTTTTTTCACATCATAGTACATTAATTCTCCCAAGGAACAAAATATCAAAGTCATAGATTTAAGTGCTTAAAATAAAATTTTGAATCTCACTGGAGTTACAGTTGGGAAAAGCACTCCCTATTAGAAAAAACAACACATTTTTTTCCAATGAATACTTCAGAGAGCCTTATGCATCAATTTCTTTTTTTCAATGGTCTTTCACTATTCTTCTGAGATGAAATTTAAAGTTATTTTGGGGTGAAATTAACACTTTATAGGTTGTCTTGAAATATTCAAAATTGAAGTTGTACCCAGTCAGGATGAAACAGCCTATAGAAACATTCTCCTGTTTGCTTCCTCATAGAACTTTTTCCTGTGCCCACTTATATCCAAAGCCTATCTAAATTTATTTATTTATTTACCTTTTTCCCACATAAATTAGCTTCACAAAAGCTGAAATTTAGGGGATAATTTTAGACATATCATGATTTTAGATGAATAGATATTCCTATTTTAGTCCTTCCTTGGGAATTATTATTAACATAGACAGTAATTAAAGATACTTAGGAAATGTTATTTCTTAGGTAATTATCTAGGTAACAGTACTAATGATTCATAAGATGATCCAATGCTTGACTTTGATGGGTATTGATATGGATAGCTGACATCTGAAATTCCAGAAAAGGTCTGGGTCTACAGAATTAAATAAAGGAAGATATAGCCCATGTATCATGGCAACACAGCCCTTACAAAACATTCAGTTTTTCCTTATGATCAAGAAAAAGTGAACTTTTCAAACAGATGACATAAATTCTATATCCTATAATACATGTTAGAAATCTTTTGATGTAAAAGTGGAAGAAAGCCCAATTCAAATCAGTCATTAATAATCAAGGAAATGAGTAAACTATACAGGTAGGGCAGGTTTTAGCTCAGGTTCTATTTCCTTGAAGTTCCCCAGGATCTGCCATACTCAGCCATACCTCCTCAAGTTTCCATGTTCACCAGCTACCAAATGACATTTGAAAAAAAGAGACTCCCTTCTCCTTTGAACTTCTCTTAAATGGAGAAAGCTTCTTTCCCAAAATCTCTCAACAATCTTTGCTTTGCATATCAGTGACCTCAAATGAATCAGAAATAAGAGTAACAATAGAAGAAAGAAATGCATTTGGGGAGCAGGGGAGGAGATAAAGAGTACTGGCACCTGAGATAACCACAAAGACCTTTACATCATCAAAATATTTAATTTTAACAAAGAATTACAGCCATGAGGAAAGTATTAAATTCAATAAAATGTACTCTGTTGAAGAGGACAGGTTAGGGTACATTAAACTTCAGAAATATTTGCCAAAAAATAACAAAAAGTAACTTGAAGCTGAAAGAAAAGGCTTTGAGTATTTGGAAATATGTGTTGGTGGCTTTATGGAATATTTCAATTTCTGGCTATGACAGATAAGTAATGTGCGAGAAAATTAAATATGAAATTTATATACACCCTTCAAAATCAATTGCCATAGACAATGTCAAATTACTGTTAGTTTTAATCACATTAACAAAATGGATAATTAAGAAAATTCACAAATGAGATCAAGATGGAGGCTTTTTTAATTAAGAAATTGCAGACAGAAAGCTAAGAAAAGTTTAAGTCAAAAGTGTCTTTTTTTGGAAAAAAATGAAAATCAAGGAACATTTAACAGTAGCACAGGAAGTCTGCTCCTAGCTGAGAGAAAATATTGATGTGTTCCTGTTATTTCTGCTTTGCTTTTTATACAGGGAAAACCCAGACCTTCCTCCCATGTGTCCCCTTCACTCTCACACAACTACCACACTTAAACCTTCTGACACCAACTTAGTGGGGTTTCCCCATCAAGCAATCTGCTGACACCAGCTGTGTGCCTACAATTTAACTCAATTCTGACACTATCCACCCAGAGATAGCATCAGATCCCGCAGGGTAAGGGCTCGGTCCTTCAAGACTGCCAGTCACAAACAGTAGGTCTCCAGGTAACCCACAACTTCTGCCCAACTTGGATACATATCAGAAGTTCCCATGATCCCATCTTAAATACAATTATTTGCTAGAACAGCTCACTGGATTCTAAGAACACTTACTTAGGTCTGCCAGTTTATTAATGGACATGATAAAGGATAAAGAACAGTCAGCTGAAGTGATACATAGGGCAAGGTCTGGTAGAGTCCCAAACACAAGAGCTTTTTTCCAGGTGGAGTTGGGGTGTGACATTCTCCTGGGATATGGATGTACAACCCATCTGGAAGCTCTCTGAACTCTTGGATGTTTATGGAGGCTTCCTCATGTAGGCATTTTCAATCATTAATTCCATTTCCAGCCCCTCTTCTGTCTCTGGAGAATGAGGGGTGAAGTTACAAACTCAAAGCTTCTAACAATGGCTCAGTCTTCCTGGTGATCCATCCCATCTAGGAGCCATCCAGGTACCCACCCAGAGGTGCTCTTAGTTCTCTTATCTCTCAGGAATTCACAAAGGTTTTTAAGAGTTCTGTCAGGAACTGGCATCAAAAACCAAAAGTTAAAATAAGACATGCTCCTAGGGCTCTTATCACTTAGAAATTTACAAGGGTTTTAGAAGTCCTCTGTCAGGAACTGGGGGCAGAGACCAATATATATTTCTTATTATTTCACAGCTTGCTTTAATTTTGTATTCCTCTAAAACTGGCAAAAATGAGGTTTGTCTAAAAGAAAGAGAGAACCTGTATGAGAGAGAACTAACTAAATGTGGCCAAATTATGTATTTGCAGGAGAAAGACTGTTAATGAATCCACGATGAGGTAAAAGAAAGGTTGTACCTGAGAGGGACATATGTGGATGCAGGGGCTAGTGAAACATACACCAACTGCTTCTGTTAAGTAAGACAATATGGCTGCCATTTATTGAACCCTAAGTATGTACCTGGAACCATGCTAAATTATTTAAAATGCATTATCTCTTATAGCCCTCATGCTAACTGTTATTCCCATTTTAGAGATGATAAATCTCTAAAGCCCAGAAAAGTTAAAAAACTTCAACAATGTTGCAAAACTGGCAAACAATGAAGCCTGGCTTCAAAGCCAAAGTCTATCTCCCTCAGCCTGATTCCATCAATCCTGTCACACTGCAAATGCACTGGCAAGAAGCAGCCTTATGACAAACACTTACTTTCTTAGTATTTTCCAGGGAGGCTGAAGTGAGTAACCTGCAACATGGAAGAATTTCAAATACTATCAGAAGCACCCTTCAAGTTGCAATCTTATAAAAAATTGAGTTATGTTGACAGAGAAGTGCCACAGGTAGAAAATTCTAAACAATGTCAAGTCTTTGGGAACAATTCTTCCCTGGGAAAAAATACGTCTTTAGAAACCTAAAGAATCTACCACGCTGAGGCCTCTTGGATCTCCAGAAAGAAATCTCTTGAAATAATCTTTTTTCTTGCCTATGACATAGCCCAGTCATACGCCTACCTGCGGAGACCGCACCTGGAGAACACAGTCCTCTAAATCCCACATTTTCCTGTCTGAGTCGACTCAGGCCACCATAACAAATGTCATAGACTAGCTGGCTTGAATAACAGAAATTCTTTCTCACAGTTCTGGAGGCTGGGAAGTCTAAGATCAAGGCACCAGCAAAGTAGATTTTATTCTGAGGCCTCTTTTGTTGGCTTGTAGGCAGTTACCTTCTCACTGTGTGCACACATAACCTCTTCTTTATACACACAGAGAGATTTCTTCTTCTTTTTATAAGACCAACAAACCTACCACATTAGGGCCCCACTCTTCTAGCCTCATTTAACCTTCATTACCTCCTAATGGTCCTATCTGCAAATACAGTGACATTGGGGGTTAGTGTTTCAACATATAAAACTTGGGGGTGTGGGACAAAATTCCATCCATAGAAGTTCCAGAATTTACTTATACATGAATTTCTATGAATATGATCCTATGAGAAGCAGAACTGCTGACCTTATAAAGGAATCTTTTACATAAAACTGATACCATTAATCAAAATAAATGCTTATTTCTAGAATAAAAGGGGCTTCTAAGTAAGACAGTTCTTTGAGTCCAGACATCTAAAGCCCCCATTTGATTGTTACAATTGACAGGATCAAAAAAAGGAGGAGAGAAGAAATAACAAGGGCCATTCCCTCCTGGAAACACAGGAGAATTCCAGTATAGTGCAAATTGGACAAAATGAAGAAAAACCACAAGGCAAATTCTCAACTTCACATTTTAAAAAAAAAAGTGTCAAAGAAAATGAAGAAAAAAGAAATTGGCAAAAGTCTTCACCACCTTATTTAGAGGGAAGGCTGAAGAATGAGTCTGGCCCACAGGACAGATGAGATCCCACAAGATAACGTGTAGATTTTCTCTGCGGTGTGATAACACTGTCCTGAAGAAACTGTGCTGGAGGATCAGGTCATTCCTGTAATCATGGCAAATCAAAGGGCGAGATGGCTTTCTGCCTTGCTAGGGAAAGACTCCTCTCCCACTTGGAAGAAGTCTGGACATAGCCACAAAGTATACCTGGAGTAAAGGCAAGTTGGTATAACCATCTGTCTTACATTCAGTGATTAAGAACAGCACAAATGTTTCATCTCAGAGTTCTATATGTTAAGGGTGTGATACAGGTCTCAAACTAAAACCATGGTGTTGGCAAAGTTACATTCCTTGAATGGGCACAAGAGGAGAATCTGTTTCCTTGACTTTCCTAGCTTCTAGAAGTCACCGTCATTTTTTAGTTCATGGCCTTCTTCATCTATCTTCAAAGCCTGCAATGGGCTTACCTGAGATAATGCCAGATAATCTCCCTATTTGAAGGTAGACTGATGAGCAACCATAATCCCATCTGTAATCTTAATTCTCCTTTGCCAAGTAGCCTAACATATTCACAGGTTCCAGGGATTAGGATGTGAACATCTTTGGGTGGCCATTATTCTACCTACCCTAGGGGTTAAATCCAAACACAGAATTTACAAATATTTACAACTCATATTGTGACTTCCCTCAGCCACAGGCCCATTCACACTCCTCTGAATGGACAATGCAAGTTAAATGTTTGCTTACAACTGAAGAGAAGAAATCTAGCTGCACCCAGTTGAAAAAATGAAAGGATTCCAGGAAAATGATCCACATTCTATGGAACAAAAACCAGACCCTGAAGCAGATAAAAATAAACATGAAAACAAGATGGGATCAGGAGGGAGACAAACCAAAAGAGACTTTTAATGTCACAAAACAAACTGAGGGGGGTGGGGTGGGGTGTTGGGAGAGGGGGGTGGGGTTATATTATATGTTTAAATAAAAATAAAAATTAAAAAAAAATCAACATGAAGTCTCTGGAAATAACTGGGGGAAAAATAAGGCATTAATATTATGGTGCCCAAAGAGATGAGGAAGAGTTAGAAGGAGCAAACTTTACTACAGAAAACAAAAGTACATTTTAAACAGGATCTACTTTTGCCTTTGTTCTCAATAAAATTTAAAATATAAAATAAGAGATGACAGATGAGATAAGAAAGCCAACAGAGATGAAAGGGAGCTTGAAGTAATGTAGGCAGGAATAAAAAAAGCAGGATGGTTGAGATAGAAAATGTTTTAAATAAGTTTAAAATGCCACTACAATATCATAAAAAGTCCTAGCAACAGTGCTGGAAAACGTTTCTCCTTTTCAGAAGAGTCAAAATTTTGCCCATGATGCAATGAATAAGACAAAGTACCCATTTTAGAATCTAATGAAAAGTATAAACCTCTTCCCTGGGAAGTCCACAGCACTTACAATTTTGCATAGTTTCAAAGTACCTGGATTTTAAAAACAAAACAGTTTAACTTATAGACCTCCGGTGACAAATCCCTGTTCCATTGGAAGAAAATGAGCTATAATTCAGGTCCAGAATTAAGTTCTTTTTACACTAAAAAGAACTTATGAAAATAACAATAGAAACACCTAGATATATCTACATAAAACTCCTGAACTTTGTCATTAAAGAAGGAATCTCCTAGCACCTAGAGGGGCTTGAACTCATCAAAAAGTCAGCATCATTTTCTTTTTTTAAGCTGTAGAAGTAGAAACCAAATACAATGCTTAATTAACACTAGTTTCCAAAAAAAAAAAAATTCCATAAAATATTCTAGCAAGAGACATAGGTATTTGAATATGAACAAGAAATTAAATGACATTAGGAGAAATTAGTACAAATCAAAAATTTATCCGAAGGGTAGAGAGGAAGAGGTCACTGACTGCTAGGACATGAGGAAAGCCTGATTGTGAAAGGGAATATTTGGTCTTAATCTTAAATATTGAGCAGGATTTCTGATAATTTTTTAAATTTTTTTTAAAGATTTTATTTATTTATTTATTTGACAGACAGAGATCACAAGTAGGCAGACAGGCAGGCAGAGACAGGGGGGGCGGGGGGTGGAGCAGGCTCCCCGCTGAGCAGAGAGCCTGATGTGGGGCTCAATCCCAGGAACCTGAGATCCTGACCTGAGCCGAAGGCAGAAGCTTACCCCACTGAGCCACCCAGGCGCCCCCAATATAATTATTTTTTAATGTAAGAATTATTTCATATTGAAGAAACTGAGCAAAGATTGCGAGGAAGAAAGATCAATGTGCATTCTGAGGTCTAGTCTATTGGGTATCGAGTTTGGTAAAAAGTTTTCAAGCCTAAAATAGGTTCATAGAACCATTATTGCAGGTGGAAGTGATGATAGAGAACATTTAGTCCATATACTTGTTTTATTGTTATCAAAACTGAAGTTCTCAGCAAATTCACCACAGCCAAAAGGTGGAAACAACCCAAAGGTCCATCCACTGATGAATGGATAAACAAAGTACGGTTTATACATACAATTAAATGGTATTCGGAGGCGCCTGGGTGGCTCAGTGGGTTAAAGCCTCTGCCTTCGGCTTGGGTCATGATCCCAGGGTCCTGGGATCAAGCCCCACATCGGGCTCTCTGCTCAGCAGGGAGCCTGCTTCCTCCTCTCTCTCTCTCTCTCTGCCTGCCTCTCTGCCTATTTGTGATCTCTCTCTGTCAAATAAATAAATACAATCTTTTTAAAAAATGGTATTCAGTCATATTCAGTATAAAGTACTGATACGTACAACAACACGGGTGAACCTTGCGAATACTCAGCCAAATGAAAGAAGTCAGACACAAAGGATCACATCTTGTGTAATTCCACTTACATGAAATACTCAAAATAAGTACATTCACAGAAACAGAGAGCAAATTGGTGGTGCTCAGGGGCAGGGGACAGGAAGGAATGGGAATCAACTGCTCGATGGGTCTGGAATATTATTTGGGGGTGATCAAAATGTTTGGGAACCAGACAAAGGTGGCAGTTACACAAGATTGTGAATATAGTAAATGTCACCGAATTGTTCACTTTTAAAATGGTTAATTTTCAGTTATGTGAATTTTTACAATTCACAACAACAACAACAAAACAACTAAGGTTCAAGGACAGGGCAAGTCACTAACAGCTCCAAGAATAGAACCTCCACCATCTGGAAGTAGAGACGCCTAACACCAGCAGCAGAGCCTTGATTCCCTGGCTAAGCAGTTTAGACTTGATCTGGTAGGAAATGTGATGTCAGATGATATTTTTTAAGCAAGTGAGAGGCATTTATGATTGACTGTTTATATGGACTTGCTTTATTACTTACTATTTGTTAACCTCCTGGACACTCGATGGTCCTCATCCATAAACAAGAAACATCCTACACTTTTCAGTTATTGAGAGGAGCAAATGAATAAGTCACAAACATTCCCAAGGGCAATGCTGACACTTGGCAGGGGCTTTCTTCTTTCTGGATTGCGAAAACACACAGAATTGTCACCATAATATTCCATGCTGTTTTCTAGTTATTTCATGTAAATAAGCCTTCTCTTCTTAACAAAGTTGTAATGCCTTAAGAACAAGGACCATGGCTTATATTTCTTAAATCTTTTGCAAACTTAAAATCAGCAGTAAACATTAAATAAGTAATTATTGACAATCTATTGCCTAACTTCGAGCCTTAGTGTTTTTCAATAGTGAATTTTACTCTAATTGCAGTTCTTCCTATTTTATAAGGCAACTCAGCCTGATTTTTCTACCTTTTTTGTGGGTTTCCTCCATATCCATCAATTCAAAAAAAGCAGAAGAAAAAAAGGTGAGGCAAATGAAAATGTGAGTCATTAAGTAAAAAATTTGTGTTCATCTAACTACATCTCAACAACTTTTCTGCCTATTTCTTTTCTTTTCTTGTAGCCTTGTTAATCACAAGTCATTCAACAGCGTTTCCCAATTCTCTCAGCCTCTGACTGGATAATTTTAGGTGAGCTTATGGCATATACACTTCTTGATTCCCTTCCAGCTCCCCCTTCCTTTCAACCCACCCTCTTCTCAGATCTAAGCAAAGAGTGGGTGTATCCTGAGAGCCAAGTCCCTGTACTCTGAGTTATTAAAGATTGCAAGCTATGTCCCCAAAAGAAAGTCTTCTTTCACTATTTTGCTGCAGAAAAATATTTCTTACCCACCAACGATTTTCTTAGGAAAATCATTCAATTCCATTTAACAAATACATACTATAAATTTAAATATAATCCTAACTTCCAGAAGTCCAGAGATAAAGACGGAGTCTATTCACTCAAGAATAAGACAGTCTAAGAGAAGATCCCATGACATAAATAATTCTAAAACACTATGACAAGGATGAAAATAGAGGCACGTATGAGTTAACCCAAAGGGGAGAATAATTATCTCCACTCATGATGGTGAGGTGATGAATGTGACAAAGGTAGCAAGGCACTGGGACATGCTTAAGAAAATAGGAAGTTTAAAAATAGATTCCAAGGCTGTGTGGACCCTTCAAACAAATGGTGAGGCTGGAACGCAAAGAGAGAATGCGGGAAGGAGCCATGGGCAAAACTAAAAGGAATGATTGGGGATGGGGAAGTGAAATGGCTGAAGGGCGGAAGGTAATGGGATTGTGATTTCTGAATAATACCTGCCCCTTAGGGTGATTGCGAGGATCAGCAGGAAACCATTGTTATTTCATTGTCTAACACTGGTTGCGCAAGCAATAATGTTAGCTAGCTCTCCTATGAGCTATACTTATAGGAATTTAATTATCAGTCCTGATACTCACTTTTAAGACCTATAGCAGTTGGGGCACCTGGGTGGCTCAGGGGGTTAAGCCTCTGCCTTTGGCTCAGGTCATGATCTCAGGGTCCTGGGATCCAGCCCCACATCCAGCCCCACATCCAGCCCCACATCCAGCCCTACATCGGGCTCTGGGCTCAGCAGGGAGCCTGCTTCCCCCTTTCTCTCTGCCTGCTTCTCTGCCTACTTGTGATCTCTCTTTCTCTCTGTCAAATAAATAAATAAAATCTTAAAAAAAAAAAACCTAAAGCAGTCAAATATTGTTATTCCATTACATAGTTAGCTAGTACTGTTAACATGAATTTTCCTTTAGTGATACTGATATTCCTATAAGCAAGACATATATTTCTTCATGTTTACCTACCTAGTGTGTCCCTTAAGCAATATACAGTACTCCGTTTCTCACATTTTAAACTATAAATATATATGCCATATACTATATAGGGAGACATATTATATATCAGATGAAATATAGACATGTAATATATATAATACATAATGTCTATAAATGTATATACTATGATATATGATATCATTTATGTGATAAACTGTATGACGATATAAACTATATGATAGTCTATCACATATGCTATATATTACAGTAGGGTGCTATACATATATGATATCCTACTGTAGTATTACTTCTGCAACTTCATTTTTTTACTTCAACATTATGTTTTTAAAATTCATTCCTGTTGATACATGTGCCATGATTCATTTGTTCCTGCTGCTTACTATTCCATTATGTGAATATACCACAGAAGGAATTCAACTGTATCGTTAATGTTTGACTTCTCAAACTGGGTTGTGTACACAGGTGTTAACTGTATTATTCATTATACCTCTTTGTGAGTGGTTTATGTTTCTATAATACACATTTTAAACTTAGATAGTGTTGTATCTCAAGCATATCTCAACAAAACTGGGGGAAAAAGTTTTAAAAATCTAAAAGAAAAAATAAGCTATTCGGTGTCTGATATCATCCAGTGTTCTATACAGACAAAATCATATACTGCAACCCTGTAGAGTCACCTCAGATTTCTCTGATTTTTCTTGGGAGATACTCCATTAAAACCAAGCCATATGCTCCTGATATCCTTGAAAGTGAGATGATGTGAAGATTGATCTCAGGTAGTAGGGGCAGGGAAGAGAGCCCAAGAGGCCAAGTAATCAAAACTGAAAATAAAGCAAATATCTTCAAAAGCCTACTCTGGATCATGCATAAAACTGAATATTTTTTAAGCTGGTTAGGTTCTACTTCTCTTCCTTTTTCAATTTAGGTAAGCTAAATAGACATTTGTCCATTTGAAAAAATACTTAATTTTATTAAATTGACATTTAGTTGGGATATCTTTAAAAATATATAAAGAAAATGCAGTAATAAAATGCTAAAATTTAAATGATAGCCATAAGATCATATAATGCCATAAGATAGTCATAGTCGTAAGATTTTGTAAAGATTATATAATGGTTCTTTATATGATTCAATTTACCAGATCCAGCAAATATATTTTTAATCTTTCAAGCCAAATAACATTAATAACAAGAGGAAAGGATATAAATAGATAAATAGATAAAGATGATAGAGAGAGGGGACACATGGGTGGCTCAATCAGTTAAGCTTCTGACTCATTATTTTGGCTCAGGTCCTGATCTCAGGGTTGTGAGATGGAGTCCCCCATTGGGCTCTGCTCTGGGCATGGAGCCCCTGCTTAAGATTCTCTCTCACCCTCTCCCTTTGCCCCTCCCCTCTTCTCTCTCTCCCTTTCTAAAACAAAACAAAACAAAACAAAAACAAAAACAAAAATGAGTGAGTGAGGATTTACCTATTTGTCTTTTGTTGAGGCTATAATATGGTGCATGTGATTTCAGTCATTGTTTGTCTGATTCTTATTTTACTTTGCTTTGCTGTCTCAAGTTTATTCCAAAAGTAAGGATTTGCTCATTTTAATTTAATTACATGGTGATCTGTATTTTTCTTGATGACTCCTGATTCTAACACCTGATTTCACCTGTCTTCACACTATTGGCATACCAAAAGTCTCCACCCACCAAGAGGGACAGTTCTTTCTCTTTCCCTGGGAGCCTAGCCAAAGTTAATTTCAAAGAACAGAACAGGGATAATTCTTCTCTTTGGATTTCATCTTAATAGAATTTCATATCAGAGTCACATCTTGGTGTGATGTAATTTTCTATAAAGCCTTACCACATTTTCAAAATGTTCCCCTGGGAATGTTATATGGGCATTGAATGGCACCTACAAACTTAATGGCTCTGTATGTGTGTCTATGTATGTGTCTGTTTTGGGGGGGTAGGGGCAGATAAAAGCTAAATGTTTCTGTTTACACTTTTAAAACAAATCTCAGTATATCATAGAATAAACTCCTAACATTTACAAGAAATTTATTTTAGTGGTTATAAAAAACAGTCTCTTCCTTTCTTACAATGGTGATTGAGTGTGTTCCATGGTGCACTAACAATTCCCCAGCTTATCTGCAGCATTGTTTATGTTCCAAGCTAATGTACATGGCAACGCAGATGTCTTTTCTTTGTAGGATTTAATAATTTACTCATAATGTTTAATCAAAACTAGACTACCTCAATGGGATTTCATCATAAACTGTGCTGGTCTTTCCATTAACTCTGACAAGAATTTTTTTTAATGGCAGGAGGAAATAGATGCAATAGACAATATTTGAGAAGCACCATCCTAAATCATGGGATTTTGTCCAAAATTACAAGTCAAAAAATGATAAATGCACAAAGATCGGAAGCCTGATTTTTGGCAATTCCCATCAAAAGGCTTAAAATGATGCATATCCTTTCATCTAGCAATTCCACCCCTAGAAATATATTCTAAGAATATAAGCCCAGATATACAGAAATACAGCGATGGGGATATTCATCACAGCCCTCTTCATAAAAGTGAAGAATCTGAAACAACTAATGTCTAACACAGGGACTTGGTTAAATGATAGTGTCCATATAACTAGATAATATACAGCCAAAAAATGTGTGGTTAGAGAAAAATATTCAAAGGTAAATGGAAATAGCATAGACTAATTATCAGTATCCATAATCCATTGCTCCCCTGTAATAAAACCTTGATTTTAACTGGACACGAAAAAAGACCAGCTAAAAACTAAAAGGACTGACCAATTACATGTAAGTGAATGTTGTTTGAAGACCTTCCAGGAGAGCTTTTTAAAGACTGATATATCTTCCATCTGAAGCTCCTTTTGCCTCCTCACTTTTCCTCTAATTCTAGCTTGTAAGACAGACTTTATTACTGATTTTCAGCAGCTTTCTTGCAATGTAGAGAATAGAGAGGGAAACAAAAAGAGAGGAATCCTAGATTCCTAAGAGTCTGTAGCATCATCAATCATTCCAGACATGAACAGTCCATCTCTGGAATTATTTATGTGAAAGAAAACACCTCCTGATCTTTTTAAGCAATTATTATTATGTCTCTGTTAATATCAATTAAATAAAATTTTGAACTGACATAACTAACTATCCCCAAAGGTAATACTTTATTTTTGAAATAATGCACATACTTGCATTATTTCAAAATATATTCAAAATAGATTTTTGCATATATGCATAAACATATACATTCATAGATTAAAAATGTGATAAGATCTGTATAGAAATATTGACAGTGATTAAAAAGATACAGGTAATTTTTTATTTTATTATTTTGTATATTGGAAAACATACTAAAATTGAAAGTATATATGTGTGTGTATTTAATTTTAAATTTATCAATAAAAAGTGAAGCTGCAAAGTCCTAGACACCCACTCTTAACCTCAATGAATGCAGAACCCAGGTCTGTACTACCTCATTCTCTCTACCTGCAAATTGTGTGGCCACAGGCATGCCACATACCCTTCAAGACCTGTGAACAATAAATATTGTTTTTTCCAAGTTCCCAACAGTTGTTGCTGAGGTGCATCTTGCAATCATAATAAGAACCACAAGGGCCACTCCAGCCACAGCATTGCCTCCAGTGGGGGAAATGTCTATGGGGCTTGCCACAAGTAGTGCAGGCCCATATAAGTGATCCAGGCATTCCTAGATATTTCTATCAATAGGCTGAGACCAACACAAAACAGAATTACAAAAGAACCCAAAATTAATTAAAAAGGCAGTAGTCAGTCCATAGTTAACAATAACTGTTTTAAATGTAAATGGACTAAATTCTTCAATCAAAAGACATAGAATGGCTAAATGCATTTTTTAAAAGACCCACCTTATAAGAGACTCACTTCAACTTTAAGAATACACACAGAATAAAAGTGAAAGGATGGAAAAAGATATCCCATGTAAATGGGAGCCAAAGAAAACAGGGGCAGCTATATAAACTTTAAGCCAAAGAACGTAACAAGAGACAAAAAAAGGTCATTATTATATAATAATAAAGGGGTCAATCCATCAAGTAGATATAACATTTTTAAATATTTATGCACCTAACACTGGAGCACCTAAATGTATAAAGGAAATATGAACAAATCTGAAAGTAGAAATAGACAAATACAACGCTAGCAGGGCACTTCAATATCCCACCCTCAACAATATCAACCAGACAGAAAGTCAGTAAGGAAACATTGAACATAAAGTACATGTTGGACAAGATTGACCTAACAGGTATGTGCAAGAACATTCCTTTCAATAGCAGCAGTATATACATTCTTTCAAGGATACAGGGAAAATTCTCTAGGATATCTCATTATGTTAGGTCACAAAATAAGTCTTTGCAAATTCAAGAAGATTAAAGTACCATGCAAATGTCATTATTTAGGGCATGGTATATATGGCTCATAGAATCTATCAAAAAAATAAACTGATTTATTATTAAATCATATTTGAGAAAAGCCAAGTTCAATGTCTACCTTTTCCTTACATGTGAATAAATTTCAGATCAATTAAAAGTTTAAATAAAAATGATACTGTCAACAATTTAAAAATAAGGGTAAACATTTTCCTTTGGAGTGGAGGAAGTCATTCTATGCATGATACCAGCAGTAATCATAAGTGAAAAGATCAACATATTTCTACATAAAAATTGTATAAACAATATCCATTTGTATATAAACAAAGTTAAAATACAATGAGTGGGAAAAAAGACTGCAGTACATATGAAGCTTTAAAAACTTAAACTCAAGATATAAAAGAAATTAAAATTGGGAAATGACATCAGTGAAATGGCAAAAAGGGAAGTCTCAGACCCTCCTTCCCCATGAAAGTACCAATTCAAATACAATACAGACTAATTCCCTTTCTGAGAAAAATCCAGAATCTAGTTAAGAGGCTCCTAGACCCAGTATGAACATGAAAGCAGTCACACTGGAGCAACTACAATCACTTTTGATACTCTCACAACTCAACAACAAAAACAAAACAATCTAACAAAAAAATGAGCAAAGTCCACTAACAGATATTTATCTAAAGAAGAAATATAAATGGCAAACAGGTACATGAAAAGGTGCTCAACATCATTAGTAATCAGGAAAATGCAAATCAAAACCACAATGAGAGATCACCTCACATTGTTATAATAGGATGGCTATTAT
Organism: Taxidea taxus jeffersonii; assembly: GCA_003697995.1. Lineage (NCBI taxonomy): Eukaryota > Metazoa > Chordata > Mammalia > Carnivora > Mustelidae > Taxidea > Taxidea taxus. The sequence continues at coordinate 31,410 of RCUC01131271.1, forward strand.
TTTAAAAATTTAAAGATAAATAACCAATGTTGTCAAGGATGTAGAGAAATTGGAATTCTTGTGCACTATGGATGGAAAAATTAAACAGTACAGCCACTATGAAAAACAACATTGAGGTTCCTCAAAAACTTTAAAACAGAATTACTATATGATCCAGTAATCTCCTTTCTGGATATTTATTGAAAGAATTATAACCAGAATCTCAAAGAGATATTTGCACCCCCATATTCCTTGAAGCATTATTCACAATAGCCAAGAGGTGTAAACACTTAACTATCCATTGATAGATGAACGACTAAAGAAAATGTGGTATATACATAAAACGGAATATAATTAACCTTTAAAAAGGAAATCCGGTCATATGTGACAACCTAGATACCCCTTGGGACATTATGGTGAGTGAAATAAGCCAGTCATAGAAAGACCATTCCTGCCATGATTCCACTTAGATGAAATATCTAAAGTAGTCAAATGCATAGAAGCAGAAAGTTAAATGGTGGTTGCCAAGGGCTGGAGGAGGGTGAAATAGAAAGTTGCTCTTTGGGCGCCTGGGTGCCTGGTGGGTTAAGCCTCTGCCTTTGGCTCAGGTCATGATCTCAGGGTCCTGGGATCGAGTCCCACATTAGGCTCTCTGCTCTTCAAGGAGCCTGCTTCCTCCTCTCTCTCTCTGCCTGCCTGTTTGCCTATTGTGATCTCTGTCTGTCAAATAAATAAAATCTTAAAAAAAAAAAAGAAAGAAAGAAAGTTGCTCTTCAATGGGTATAAAGTTTTGAGTCATGGAAGGTGAGATGTTCCAGAGATCGGTGGTACAACATTGTGCATAAAAGTAATACTGTACATTTAAAATTTGTAATTTAATATGATGTATAAAAAACCATGATAGCATACAAATCTTTTAACACAGAAACCCTCATTTTATTTCTTATACTACCCTAAAGAAATACTTTAGCATAATTTCTGGCATTTTGCTATAGAGTTAAAATGTTTAAGTTAAATTTCAAAATAATTTGATTATAACAAAATTGGAAGCCACCTAAAATACAACAACAAGTATTTACTTCACTGGGGTGCATCCACACAAGGGAAGAAAATGTTATAATTTTAAATGGCTATAGAAAAATTAAAGAAAATAGAAAAACACTGACTTATAAGGCAGTGTATAATACTGCAATCCCATTTGGAATTTAATAATAATTCAAAAATAAGCCATGGTTATTCTGAATGATGAGATTACAAAAATTTTAATTTTCTTTTGGCTTATCTGGTCTTCGAAATTTGATCATTAAAATGTGTTAACTTGACAATAATTTTTTTTCTCTCTCTCTTTTTAAAAAGACTTTATTTATTTGACAGAGACAGAGCATGTAAAAGGGCACAACCACTCTCCCTAGAGCGGCAGTGGGAGAGGGAGAAGCAGGCTCCCAGTTTAGCAGGAAGCCTGATGCGGGACTCGATCCCAGGACTCTGGGATCAGAGTCTGAAGACAGACACTTCACTGATTGAGACACACAGGCGCCCTGACAATAATTTCAAAATAAAATTATAGAGCTAGGAAAAAGTGCAAAGCAAAGCTCATATCTCATTTCTCTACTTTAATGTTTAATTTAGTTTGTGGAAGTTAATGGTGTAATTTCCAAAGTTGGCATTAATGAATCTGTACTAAAAGTTATTGTGATTATTTTCCTTTAGTTTTGATGAATGTCACCTTTTATCCCCAGTAATGGAAACAACAAGCAATCAACAGGTTTCCAAGCTGCTTGTGTAATATCTGGAAATATATGTATCCATTTTATTTTGAAAAATTTTGCCTTGCTCCTGTTTGTCCTCAGATATAAATCAGTGTCCTTCTCAAGTGGAACACAAAGGAAAAGAGAGCACCTTAATGGATGCTATTTTACCCAGCAACATATTTGATTTTAGTCCTCATCTTTGCATCATTTCATTGCAAACTGTGTGCATATTTTTTTTCATGTCTGTCATTACAGAGATGTAGAAGTTACTTTCACCTTCCATAATTTTGCTAGCATTTTAATTACGCATTGTCATCTGCCTGCAAGTTCAGAACTGGTTTAAGACTGGAATGTAATAAAAGAGGATCTAAGTGTAATGCATATCTCCCCAATACCTTTCTTCTCACTTTTGACAAATCTATGAAGTTCTTCAGATACTGCAGTTGACTTGCTTTTGACTGATTTACATACATGAAGCCATATCATGTGCATTGCTTATCAATCCCTAAAGAAATCTTACATTTGAAAGGGAGATTATGCTGCAAACTCCCTATTAAAATGATGCAAAGCTGAGTAATCCAGGCTGCATTTCCATGCCTTGAAGATAATGAATTCTCGTTTTATTCATCAATTCAAATGATATGATATAACATCTTAGCAGGGTGCACTTTTTCTAACACTATCAAGCTATGTTCAACAAATGATGTGGAAAAGCATATTCCAGACAGCTTAGCACAACTGCAGAGAGTTGGGGGGAGGGTAAGTATTGGCATACAGAAAAGAAAGAATCTTAGGAGGTCAAGCGATATTTTCCAAATACAGATTACATATCCACGTCTTTGGTTCCTATTCATTTATCTTCCTTGCTCCCATTCCTCCAAGTAAAGCATGTTAAGGTCCTCTAACCCATAAATCTCTTAATAACTTGCCCAGGGAAATGTTGATCTTTCTCGGAAGCTGCCAAATTAGAGCTTGTTTGCAATGATTAGTGGTTCCCTCCATAAACTCTGGAGGGAAGAAATTGGAAAGTGAAGGGAATGTCTTTTATTTGCTCTGATCTAAGCCAGAGGTGGCTGTCCCAGGGAAGCGCTTGATGTGTTTGCTTGGCCCACACTGTGATTTATTTAAATACTTAAGTATTTCCTAAAATACAAAAATTAGGGGATTCATAGCTATTGAGTTGTCTGCTGCTCTTAAATACAGAAGAGCCAGACACACTGGGCATGGCAACAGAGGGAAGGATTTGATTAGCAGCTGTCATCTGCAGAAAGGGCATTCTGCCACAGTCTCCACCAGGCTCCTGCCACCACCTTTATTGTCTCTCTGGCCACATTATCTAGTGGACTTGGCAATCCCTGATATAAGCCTTCAGGCAAGCTCTTGTAATGGTTTCCTGAATATGCTTATAATGATATAATTGGCCTTGCTGTTTATCTGAAGGGTCACTTGGTCAGTTCAAAAAAATTTAACAACAGCTGAAAAAGTGAGACTAGAGAAGCTGAACACATTGCCCAAATTCTGCCAGAGAATACACTTTTATAACTTTCAAAACCTCAGAAGAAGTATATAAAATCATTAATATAATTATGATGTAAAAGTTCCATAAAAATCAGAAAAGCCTATCAATATCAATATTAAAAATAATGAAAAATTATGCACGCTGAATTGTATGAACTGAGCTGACAACACTTTATTCATACTGTCTCTTACCAGCTGGTTATCTTCTTGTCTATTGTTCTTTAAAAAAAGTTTTTTCTTCTTATGAGCACACTTAAATAGTTTTGCACATTTGGTGCACACATTTCTCTTCCTGTTTCTTTCTCATTTATCAGAATCACTTAAAAACTAAATAGATCAAAAGTCTAATTTCCTCCAGTCCAGTAGCTCAGTTTCTCTCTCTCTCTCTCTCTTTCTTTCTCTCTCTCCCCTCTCTTCTTTTCTTATTTAATTCAGCATTCTTGAAATAGACTGAAAAAGCACCTACACCCTTGGGGAAAGGGGCCCCTACAGTAGGTGACAAGCAACATTTTCAGCATCATTTGCTGAAAATAGACATTTCTAGGCTCCACCCCAAACCTATTGAATCAGAATCTTTGAGTGCAAGATTGGACATCTGCCTACAGTGATTCTAATGCTTATCAAATTTACACTCAAAGCCTTAGAATAGTACAAGGACAATTCAGCACCAAGGTCAGAGGCACATGCCTCCTTCAAATATGTAGTCACTGTTTTTTTTGTTTTGTTTTGTTTTGTTTTGTTTTTATTTGAGAGAGAGACAGTGAGAGAGAGTCTGAGTGAGGAGAAGGTCAGAGGGAGAAGCAGACTCCCCATGGAGCTTCCCATCAAGTCCCCGATTGGGACTCGATCCCAGAACTCCGGGATCATGACCTGAGCAGAAGGCAGTCGCTTAACCAACTGAGCCACCCAGGCGCCCCCGTAGTCACTGTTTTAATGATAGGATGTGTTTCTCTTAACTATGTATGGCAGAAGTCAAAACACAGAAGTATTCAGATAAAAGCACTTGACCCTCCTTCTCAAATCATGTATTTATCCTCCTCTCCAATGCTTTCTCCACAGAAGTTGATAATCACTCCATACAGTAAATTACATGACTTCTGCGAAATTTTCAAGCTGGTCTCCAGCAAATACGTGATCTCAAGGTCTACTTATTTTTCTCTTTGGTATAAAATTCAGTTTCGATTATAAAAGAGTCAAGCTAGTAAAAAAAATCTGAAATCTCAGAAAAATAAAAAGAGGCAATTAAAAATCAACCCATCATGATTTTTTAAATATACTTCCTCCCAGTCTTTTTAAAAATACATAAAAAGAGTAATTTTGTTTGTTTTGTACATTTTATTGTTAACATTTTTCAGTGAACAGAATGGGATACTTGTATAGGAAATTTCATAACCTGCTTTTCTCAATATTTCAGTAATTCATTTTCTTTCATTTAACAAAAGCACATAAAATCAACACATGAATGTTTCCAAATACATTAAAATAATCATCTGTGGTTCATATTTATGCTTTTCCAAATTTCCTTATTATAAATATTATTATAATTAACAGACTTAGAAATACACTCTTACTCATTTGTCTATTTTCTGAGGTTAAGATTCAAAATATGGAGTACCTATGATTATATTTAATTGTCTTATGTATCACAAATTGCCTTTTAGAGAAGTTATAACCTTCACTCTCAACAACGTATTTCCATTTCCCTTCATCTTCACCAGTGTTGACTATATTAATATTTTAAACTTTGCTTACATGTGAAAAATCATCGCTTAAACTTGCATTTTTTCAATTCCAAAAATGTTGAGTATTTTCCTAAGCTAACTCATTTTTCTAAAAGTTATTTCTTCATTTTGAACTAGATGTACATGTCTTTTGCCCTTTTTTTCTATGGTGGTAACATTTTTCATAGTGATTTGTTAAATTCTTTATAAATTTATTCTTTACTGTGTATACCCATTATTTATTTACCATAACTTGGTTTATTATGATGCTTGAGATAGAGAAGTTTTAATTTATATGCTAGTCTAATAGATCAATCTTATTCTTCATCATTTCTGTTTTGGCATCAGGATAGCTCTTCTCAACTTTGTGACAAATCTGTGAATATTTCCCACACCTTTGGAGTCATCTTGGTTAACATATGTCCCTCTAAGAAATAATTTACTTTACCCAGTGGTTGAGTTTTAGGGAAACATAAATACCTTTTCTTGATTGGAAACCAACTGACCCCCAGATGGGTATCAAACTATCAGATTTTTCTTGGGCAAAAACTTGATGAGTTATGTCTGTGATTTGAGGACATAGGATCTTTCTAATTATTCACATGACTTAGAATTAATCTTTCAATCTTCAGAAAAGGAAAATCCATGGAGACTGAATGTGGTTAGAGGTGGCCTAGGGCTGAGGAAGACAGAGGAATATAGACAGCCAAAGAGTACCATGTTTCTTTTGGAGGTGATAAAAATATTCTGGAGAATATGCTAAAATCCACTCAGTTGTATATTTCAAAACAGTGAATTTTGTGTATGTGAATTATATCTCAAGCTGATTTTTTAAAAAAAATTATTTCAGACTCAAGTGTAGCTGAAAGATCTTGGGCTTCCCATCACAGGTAGAATATTCACATTCTGGAATAAAGACTGACTGGAAAGCATCCTATCCACAGGAAGGCAGAAGGAAAACACAAACATGTGGAAAGGACTAAGTGCACTATGCTCAGTTCTGTCTCCTAAACTTCCAGTTAAAAAAAGTCCAGGGGCACCAGGGCAGCTCAGTGGGTTAAAGCTTCTGCCTTCAGCTCGGGTCATGATCCCAGGACCTTGGGATTGAGCCCTGCATCAGGCTCTCTGCTCAACGGGGAGCCTGCTTCCCTCTCTCTCTCTCTCTGCCTGCCTCTCTGCCTACTTGTGATCTCTGTCTGTCAAATAAATAAATAAAATCTTAAAAAAAAGAAAAAAAAAAAAGTCCAGCAGTACTGAGTGATAGAACCGATAGGAGGAGGCATGTACCACTGCCTGCAACATATAGCTCCCATTCTAGGGAAAACTGAGAGTTTTCCAAAATCCCAGTTTACAAATTATATCCTGGAATACAACAAATCCCTTATTCTAATGCTTCTCAGACTGAGTATCAAAATCACTTCAGAAACTTTCAAGCAGTTCCAAGACCTAGACCTCAAAGAGTTTTTATTTAACCTAACCATGAAGGGGCTGGGTATCAGGTTTTTGTGAAGTTCCCCCATCACTCTAATGAGCAGTCGAGGTTGAAAACCACTGAATTAATGTCTGCATTTCCTCTGTTTCTGTTTATTTACCTAATCAGATTTTGCTTACCTCTTTGTGGTTTTTTTTCCTCTTTCATTTTCCTTCATATATACTAGCTAACTTCTCTACACCAACCTGAACTATACCAGCTATGCCAACTTCACCTGGAAAATAATTAGAAATACACTGCCTGGGTGGCTCAGTTGGTTAAGCCTCCCACTCTTGATTCCGGATCAGGTCATGATCTCAGGGTCATGAGATCGAACCCTGGGTAGGGCTCTGAACTGGGTGAAGAGCCTGCTTAAAACTCTCTCCCTTCCTCTCTTTTTCACCTTCTGCCCCTCTCCTCATTTCCACTCTCTTGGGCATGGGCATGCACACTTTCTCAAAACAAAAAAAAGGACAAAGAAATGCATTGCTTGGGCCCCACCCCAGACCTGCTAAATCAGAAACTGGTGGTGGGCCCGACCATCTGTGTTTTTACAAGACTGCAGGTGATTCTGATGTATGCCTGAATTTTAGGATCTATGCTCTGTTGAATTTTTTATTTGGGTGGTTGTTCTTCTCTCCTGTTTTCCAAAAGCACAAAAACGCATGTATGGAGATCTCCTAAGAATACAGGTATTTTTCTTGTTTTCTGTGTTCTTATTTTGTTTTTATTTTTATTGACTCCTTTGTTCTGCTTTGTTGATTCCTGAGCTTTTTGAATTGTCTTAGCTTGTTAATTTTCATTCCTTAATAATTTCCATATTTCAGATCATGAATTATTATCTGATCTTTCCTTTAACTATGTGTATGTACTAATACATGTTTCCATCTTCATTATTTTCTAAATATTCTGAAAATACAGCTTTGTTTAATATAGAGTTATTGCCCATCCAGTTGGTTGTTATTTTGATTTTTGATTCTTTATTTTAGTTTTATTGAATTGTGTCCAGAAAATATAGTCTTCTTTATACTTTTGTGATTCATTTAAATTTCTTTATAGCTTGATATATAATCTCTTTTGACTTTTGCAAATGTTTTATAGGTGTTTAAGAAAACTTATAATCTCTATTTAAGGATATATGTGTATAAAAATGCATATACATAAATGTTATACTATATAGTTTGGTTTATAAAGATCTACAGAACACTCTCGTAATGAATGAACTCTAAGCTTCACTATTATATGAAGAGCTTCTTTATTATTAAAAAATAATTCCACCTTGAATTCAACTCTCTCTGATGTTAATATTTTGAGCTCAGTTTTTTTCTTGTATGTGTGTGTGTGCCAGTAGATATGTTGCACATCCTTTTATTTGCAATATGTCTGAAGCACATTGTTTTACATGCATTTTTGAAATATTCCATCTAACTGTGTGTCCTTTTCCAATTCTATTCTTTATTCATCAAACCTATTCCATGTATCACACCAAATTCTCTCATTTCAGCCCCAGCTGCAGTGACCAGTTCCATTCAGACTTACACCATTTTCCTACAACTGAAAGATGGCAGTACCTTGAACAGTGTCTCTCAATTTCTGCCCCAAGTCTTCTCTAATGTCACTGGAACCCCTGAGGCTCTAATCAGCATTCACAACTGTGTGTCATGGAAGTACAGGAAAGTTAAAACCCAATGAGGCAACCCTTGACCAATTAGGGTTGGAGCTCATGGATAATGTATCTCCTTTCTTCCTGGGACATATGGTTTTGAGATATATTCCATAATTAAGTAGCCCTAGCAGTGCCCAGGTTCATAAAGCATTCTTGCATTGGCTCTTCCTCTTTCCATTTCAGTCCCAAATCTTACACCTGCTCCCTAGAATCATTTGCCTAAATAATCTACTTAAACATAAGTAGTCTCAGTCTTCACTTCTGTTAGAACTCAGGCTAAGTTACTCTAAACTAATCAGCTATCACCCCCAACTGTAGATACATCAGCATTCTGTTGCTCTGAACCCACGGAACTCATTTCAGGCTCTCATACTTTGCACTTGCTCTGCTCTCTCCTTCATACACTGTCCCCAGATCCTTGTGATACTATCATTGGTTAGCTACAAGTTCAAATTCCATCTCTCCAAAGACACCTTCCCTAAGCAAGATAGCTAAAGTAGCCACCTCCCCATCCCCAGATGTCCTGTAGCCCACTTTCCTATTTAATTTCATAAGATTATATATTTTTTGTCTCTCTCCACAATATACACACAACGGAGCAGGGGACTCTTTCTGATCTAATGTATTATCCAAAGCACTTGAAATTCTTGAAGGGGAGTATTTGCTGAATGAATAAATAAATTCTCTTAGAAAGGTTTTTCTTTGAATGAGAGACATTGCCACTTCCATAGGTAATGATATGGAATATATATATTTGGTCTTAGTTCATCATTTCTTTTGTACTTTGTTTTAAAACTCCCTTTGTTTTCTATATCTTGGTATTTGGTTTCTATGTTCTTTATTTTATGTGTAGTTCAGCTCTGTCCTTGGGTAACGTGGAAGTCTTATTTCCCATATTTGTTCCTCTGGTGGCTACTCTGATAAATTTTAGTAATTTATCTAGGTCACTATTTCTTGGTTTTCTATCTGTATAAATTACTTATTGATTCCTGGAAAAAATATGAGGAAATTAATATCCATATTCCTCCCACTTCCCTCAGACCCTTCTGATTTTAGTTTGTTATATTGTGATTATTTCTTTATTCTGGTATTGATGTTAGGTTCAAAAAAGATCTTTCTATTATTTGGAATTCATGGTACATTTTTGATAGGGGAAAAAGATTTGTGCAAATGTTCCATGTTGCCTGGAAAAGAGGTGTCATTTCTTTAGTATACAAAGTTTGAAAGATACTGAATTAATGAGCCATTGCATTATATTACTGATATATTCCATATGTTCGTTTTTTCTGATTTTTTAAAGATTCAAAGACATGTTTCAAAATCCCCTATTATTATCATTTTCTCTTTATTTCTTCTTGATCCAAGTATATAAAATACTTTAGAATATTTTTATTTGTGTTGTTATAACAACTCCTTACAAAAAACCAGAAAGACCCTCCATGGTTTTTAATGCTTTTTGTGTCTTAATTTCATTTTGTCTACAAGAATTTGGTATGTCCTTATTCCTACTAGATTCATTTCCTTTTCTTTTTAAAGATTTTATCAATTTATTTATTTATTTGAGACAGTGAGAGAGTGTGTGTGCCCATGAGAGCAGGGTAGGGGCAAAGAGGGAGGCAGAGGGAAAGAACCTCAAGCAGACTCCCTGCTGAACTTGGAGCCATACAGATCCCACACCCTTGAGCTTATGACCTGAGCTGAAACAAGAGTCAGATGCTTAACTGACCTACCCAGACTCCTTCTACTAGACTCATTTTCTTGATATTTTTTCCCAAAATGTTTGACTTCTTTGGATTTCTAACTTTAGATCGTATGAAGCAGTTGGGTGAGGGTTTTGTTTCTGGTTTGCTCTGGGCTCAATATGTTAATCTTTACATTTTTAAAAAATTTTTATTTTAATCTGCAGTGCTCATCACAAATGCCTTCCTTAATCCCCATCACCTTTTTCACCCATCCTCCCACCCATGTCCCCTCTGGTAACCATCAGTTTATTCTCTATAGTGAAGAGTCTGTTCTTTGGTTTGCCTCTGTCTCTCTTGTTTTGGTTTTTTTTCTTTGCTCATTTATTTTTTTCTTAAATTCTACATATGAATGACATCATATGGTATTTGTTTTTACTTACCTTTACATTTTTATAATAGGTATTTATTCATATTTTATTTATTATTATTTCAATTCCTTAGGTAAACTCAAGCTCTCTTTCCTCTCACTGCACCCACTTGATTAAAGCAAACCCTTGATAGCCAACATACCGCAAAGTGCAGTCAGCCAAGGCTCTTGTGAAATGGTTCCTTCTGGGACTTCCTTCTCTCTCACTCTCCTCTCTTACATGCAACACCTGTGTTCACATCCGCCTAGAACTGATTCCCACTTAGGAAGAGGTGTCTAACAGAGTACAGGACAGGAAAATGGGAATGAGCATTTTTTTTTTTACAAACTCTGTGCTGTATCTTAAAGGAAACAACTCCTTTCCCTTGATATGTTTTATCTGTAAGTTGAATTTTCATTAAGTTGAAAAGTGTGATTGAACAAATAAATTAATATACTGGGAATGCACCCAGGGGGAGGAGTGGGACAAGGGAGAGAATATGGTTAGTTTCTACTTTAGATCTCAAACTCATCTGCCACTTGGAGAATCTATCTTTTCTCTTCATGTGGCTCAACTCAGTGCAGCATAAGACTACATAGGAATTTAGAGAACACATCCTTCTAGAAGATGAATCATTTTTCCCCTTGCATCTCTCTTACAGACCTGGCATGGTGCTAGGTGACCAATCAAGAACTATTTGAATTACCTTTTGCTTTTTTCCCTTACTCATCTAACACCCTTCAGAACTTCATGTTTAGAAGCGGTGATTTGACAGGATTGGCGATTTCCTGAGTTCTCCAGCAATTGCTATCAAAATCTATCAAAAGTTGACTTTGACTAAACCTTTGAATACTGTACCAAACTGAAGAATTTTTAGTTTTGTTTCTGTTTAAATAGCTTTTTGTGATTTGGAATGTTGGGCTAGACCCTCTTTTCCAGCCTTCGAAGTGAGAACAGCATTTTGAAAACTTTCTTACCAACTTTGTTGAGATCGAATTGATATATAACACTGTATATGTTTAAGATGTTTAATGCATTGATTTGATACCATTATATACTGAAAAATTATTTCTACCATAGGATTAGCTAATACCTCATCATATCACATATTTACCATTTCTTTTTTGTGGTGAGAGCACTTAAGATCTACTCTTTTAGAAATTTTCAAGTATGTGACACAATACTGTTAACTATAATCACCATGCTGTGCATTAGTTCCCCAGAAGTTCATCTTCTAGCTACAAGTTTGTTCTCTTTGACCAGTCTTCCCCCATTTCCTCTATAGTAACCGCAATTCTACTATGTTTCTGTAAGTTTGGCATTTTTAGATCCCACATATAAGGAATATCATACAGTATATATTTCTTCATCTGACTTATTTCACTAATAACATCCTCAAGGCCCATTCATGTTGTCACAAAGGACAAGATTTCCTTTTTTCTCATGGCTGAATAATATTCTGTTGCATGTATATGCCACTTCTTTATCCATTCATCCCTTGAAAGTCACTTATGTTGTTTCCATATCTTGGCTATTGTGAATAATGCTGCAGTGAACATGGTGTTGAAGACGTCTCTACAAGATAGTGATTTCATCTCCTTTGGATATATACCCAGATTTGGAATTACTGGATCTTATAATAGTTCTATTTTTAATTTTTTGAGGAATCTCCATACTCTTTCCCATCGTGGCTGCACCAATTTACATTCCCACCAATACATAAGATTTCCCTTTTCTTCACATCCTTACCAACACTTATTATCTCTTTTTTTTTAGTAATGGACATCCCAACAAGTGTGAGATAATATTTCATTGTTGTTTTGATTTGCATTCCCCTAATGATTAGTGATGCTGAACATCTTTTCTTGTACCTTTCGATCAGTATGTCTTCTTTGGAAAAATGTCTACTCAATTCCTCTGTCCATTTTTAATCATACTGTTACTTTGCCGTTGAGTTCTTTGAGTTTTTTACATATTTGGGATAGTAACCCCTTATGAGACGTAGGATTTCCAAATACTTTCTTTCATTTCACAGGTTGCCTTTTCATTTTGTTGATTATTTCTTCTGCTACACAGAAATGTTTTAGTTTGATATAGCCCCACTTTTTATTCTTGCTTTTGTTTTATTCTTGCTTTTGGTGCATACACAACAAATAAATAAATAAATATTGCCAAGATCAATTTCATGGAGTTTTCCCCTGTATTTTCTTCAAGAAGTTCTATGGCTTCAGGGCTTATGTTTATCTCTTTAATACATTTTGAGTTAATTTTTGTGAGTCAGTATAAGATAGAGGTCTGATTTAATTTTTCTGAGTATAGTTATCCTGCTTTCCCAGCACAAATTTTTTTTGAAGAGGCCATATTTTCCCCACCAAGTAAATATTTGAGTTTAATACCAATTGAGAAATATCAGAAAACAAAGAGAAATATAGTTCCAGAGTTTTTCTTTTTTTTTAATAAAAACTGCATCTTTATAGTACAGAGACTCTAAATAATCATTTGAAATCGGTGGACTTCTTAAAGGCAATCCCTAATGCTGGGGTGGCAGTTCTATGTGCTCTACACTTTGATGTCATTTATTTGGGTGACACCAAAAAGCTCCAGTGCCCTGATATTATTATTCATGTAAAACTTTATCTAATTTAGCATTTGATACATTACATTAACTTACATTATTTATAAACAGAAGCTGCCTTGCCTTGCCCTGGCAGATATGCATAATATATACACTAAAGTTAACAGCCCATTGCACAAGAAACATGAGCTGTCCAAACACCCAAGTGAGTCCTCCACAGGCTGACACTATGAGGAATTTCATAAGAGATTTATTCATCCTCAAAAAATGGCAGAGCTGAACTCCTACAATCACCTGTCTTTGTTTCGTACTACTTTTTCAAATCCAAATATTTAGATTTCCCTTTGTGTGCCAACCCTTCACTTAGCTTTTTCTCTATAGTTCTTGTGTGCTTCACTTGGTGTGTGTGTGTGTGTGTGTGTGTGTATGTTCATGTGTCTGCAAGCATATGTGAACAAGTACATGAGGCCTTAATCCATTCTTTCTTCTGTCTTCATTCTACATTGAAAGAAGAGCACTGTATCTACCCAGTAACTTCTAGAAGCAAATATGCTCTTAAGTGTCAAGTAATAATACATTTTTAGAGCCATATTAATTATTTTAAGACCCCATTGTTCATAAAGAAATGCAGAGCAAAATACCTACAGACTCTGATAGAAAAGTAAGTTCATTTTGAAAAGAAAGCTGTGTTTTTTAAAAAGAAGTAGGGAATAAAGAAAGAATATCTTTGTTCTCCTGTGTAATAGGAATGGCATCCAAAGAAATATGAACATTGATTATAATACCCAATAAAGTTAGTCAACTATTCTAAGCTTTTTTTCATCACTTTTTCTACTTTACAATAAAACTCCTTCGCCATTCTGAAATATGTTTTAAAGTGATGCAAGAAAATGAAGTAGAATCCATCAGAACTATCTATTGATCTAAAATGGCAAGATACTCTGGACCATGAGTTCCATCAAACATACAATCATTTAAGAATATTTCAAAAGGTTTTTTAAGAGTACCTTAATAAGTTCTGTAATGATTTTGACCTCCATTATGTAAAATGTTGTTGAACTGTCAAGATGACTGCTCATATGATTATTAATTACCCTCTTTATATGGGACAATAAATGAAGTTTTTCAGTGATTTGCTCTTCTTGGAATTATGATGAGTGGATTCAAATTTCTTTTATATTACTATAGAATCTGCTTTAAATTTATAAAGCTTATTTTTCCTCTGATTCATAGAATTATAGAAAATATCAAAAATAGAAGTAAAATGAAGAAATCAAAATCATCTCATAATGTTTTTTAATTCCACAAAAAGCATGTGAAAGTGAAAAGCTCCCTATTTTATTTTGCCCTTTTAGATTTCTCTTCACAGAAGTAGCTAGTGTTAAAGGCTTTTGTTAAGAAAAAAAATTTAAGAAAATATTCTGTCAACCTTAGATCTATTCATTTACATGTTTATATGTATTGTTTCAATAAGTGTGATGAATCTATATGTCTATCTTTAACATTTTTAGCAATATATTTTAGAAAACTTGGTTATTTTGATTACTATATACTGTTCTATAATATGGATTAACTTTTTTTTATTTAATCATTCTCTCACTGATAAACTGAAGGTTATTCTTTAGCCACAATTAACATGTCTGTATATATATTTTTCTTTTCATCTGTATTTCATTTTTTTAAAGATTTTATTTATTTATTTGACAGAGATTACAAGTAGACAGAGGGAGGAAGGGAAGCAGGCTCCCCGCCGAACAGAGAGCCCGATGCAAGGCTCGATCCCAGGACCCTGGAATCATGACCTGAGCCGAAGGCAGAGGCTTTAACCCACTGAACCACCCAGGCGCCCCTTCATCTGTATTTCTATAGTATAGAATTGAGAATGTGAAATAACAAGGTCAACAGGTATATATACTATGTATTGTGTGAGTTTTTTCAAATTTCCTTCTAATGAAACTAGATTATTTCTTTGTGGCTTGATGTCTAGTCATGGTATTATGATGTCTGAGGTTCCCTGGATGTTTGAAGTTATTCTAATTTTTTGTTGACTGAATAAAGAATATTATCTATCCACAATATTAAGTTTATTACTATATTACTGAAATTCTCCATGCCCTTTGTTGGGTCCACTTTATATGTAAATTTAACATCATATAAACATACACAGAAACATTTACTTTATATGTAAATAGGTGTGTTAAACTCTTCCACTAAAATTATGAACCCAAGTTTCTACAAATTCCCCTACATTTTATTTATTCCTTAGTGAAACTAGGAAATCAATTAATTGGATTCTTGTTCTATTTTTAATAGGGGAGTTTAACTCATTCACTCTTATAATTCATAATTTGATTGGACTTATTCTTCCATCTTATTTTATGTTTTCTTTAACTATAAATTCTTTTTTACTCATTCATTTTTGCCTTTTATTAAATCAATTACTTTTGTTCCATTTTTTTCTCTCTCCTTGTCCAAAAATTATCTATCTCATATCTGTTCTTTGATAATTACCACTTATAAGTTCATTTATCTAAAACATATTTACTGGGTTTCAACTATTGTCAGACATTGTTCTTGCTTCCAGGGTATACACATTACCAGCTAACAAAACCAACAACATTCTCCTCCTTGTGCAGTTTGTATTCTCATAAACATGAGAAATGGATATATGCAAATCACACAGCATGTGAGGTGGGGACATATCCTATAAAATAAAGTAAATCAGGGAAGAGATATAGGGAGAATGAGGAGGGGAGTAAGTTTAAATAGCATTCTCAAAGAAGGCCCAGGGTAGCTCTTTTGGGAGAACCTCCAAGGAAAGAAAACAAGCAAAATCCATGAGGTGGGAGCACATCTAGTATAAGAAGTAGCTGAGACCAGTGTGGCTAGAGAAAAGCGATCAGTGGGTACTGACAGGAGCTGAGGTCAAAT
This sequence comes from Taxidea taxus jeffersonii, assembly GCA_003697995.1. NCBI lineage: Eukaryota > Metazoa > Chordata > Mammalia > Carnivora > Mustelidae > Taxidea > Taxidea taxus. The sequence continues at coordinate 47,111 of RCUC01131271.1, forward strand.
AGATAACAAGGTGTCAGAATGGTTGGAACTTTGTATTTTAATGAATTTGGATTTATATTTAAGAACTAGGGGCACCTGGGTGGCTCAGTGGGTTAAGGCCTCTGCCTTCGGCTCAGGTCATGGTCCCAGGGTCCTGGGATCGAGTTCCGCATCGGGCTCTCTGCTCAGCGGGGAGCCTGCTTCCTCCTCTCTCTCTGCCTACTTGTGATCTCTCTCTCTGCTAAATAAATAAATAAAATCTTTAAAAAAAAAAAAAAGAACTAAATCAGTGAAAAATAGTTTTGGCTAAACATAAATATATTGCTTTGGATGAGAAAGAGTTGTATTATAATGTGCAGATTGTGTACATGAATTGTTTTTAATATTACATATAAACACACCACCAATCTGTCAGTGTCAATAGGTTGTCCAGTTGGAATGGTTTTTTCCTATACGCTAATGTAACATTGAATGTATTTGTTTGAATATTTTAGACAGACTGCATGACCACAGTGATACCTATATAGATTGTACCTGGCAATTAAACTGAAATATTTCTGAAATTATAGCATAATTAAATTATCTTTCCTGTTTACCCTAGCTGATTGTAGTAAGTAAAATAAGATAAATAAATAAAAATTATGTTTCCAGTTTAAAAAATAAATAAGGACAATTTTGTTCTACTTTAAAATATTTTTAGTGTAATATCGGTGCAGAATCAAGTGGACACAAGCTAATATTACCAACAAAACAGCAAAAAAAGGAACTGAAAAGGTATACACAAATTTCACAATAAGTGGCAATTGCCATTTGTTGTAGCAGAGAAAAATAAAAGAGCTGTTTTAAAAAAAAATTAAGTATGCTTGGAACAACGATCTTATGTGACTCTACTTTTTCAACTATGAATTTCATGAAATATAAATATAAATATAAATACACATCAGTCATTCCAGTGAAAACTTAGTATGCAAATTGAGATGTTTTAAAAGTACAAAATACACTGAATTTCAAAAATGTAGTATGAATAAAAATATATAAAACATATAATAAATAATTTTATATTGATTACATACTGTAATAATATTTTGGAAATATTTGGTTTCATAAAATATATTATCAGAATAATTTCACTTGCTTTTTTTTCTTTTTAATGTGGCTAGAAAAAATAAATATTGTATGTATAGGCTTGCATTTTATTTCTATTGGAGAATACCAATCTAGATCATTAGGGAAAAGACCGTAGTGCTTTATGCAGGGGTGTGCTGTGTACAGGACAGTTAGCACTCCTAGAACCCAGTTATTAAATGCAACAGAGCATTCATAGTTTAGAATAGAGTCTTAGTAGTTTTAACCTAAAGGAAGCAACGACCATTACCAGACCCTGAGAATGTCTTAAGAGAACAACACTTGGTTGACTGGGTTTAATCAATTAAACCAAGAATTTGCCCCTAGGATCTTCTGTTTATGAATATTGACTCCAAGCTTGAATTTTTCTAGGATTCTGTGAGTTAAGATTACTTCTACAGCATTTCTCTATATGTTGCTTGCAACTACTTCTGCTGAATATTTTTCTTTATCAATCAAGTTCTATTTTTATCAAAAAATTTCTCAAAAGAATTTCCCCAAACTCCTCAACTAGGTTGTATTGTTAAGTATTTTCATGGCATTGCTCTTTTTTTTTTTTAATTTTATTTATTTATTTGACAGAGAGAGACATGGAGAGTAGGAACACAAGCAGGGGGAGTGGGAGAGGGAAAAGCAGGCTCCCACCAAGCAGGGAGCCCAATGCGGGGCTTGATCCCAGGACCCCAGGATCATGACCTGAGCTGAAGGCAGATGCTTAACTGACTGAGCACCCAGGAGCCCCTGGCACTGCTCTTGTAATAACTGCTTTATAAGGGGAAAGATCAATGAGTGTGCTTGTACGCTATCTTAATTACTATACTTTCTTTTTCTTTTTTAAGATTTTATTTATTTGACACAGAGAGAGAGAGCACAAGTAGGCAGAGAGATAGCAGAGAGAGAGGAGGAAGCAGACTCCCTGCCAAGCAGAGAGCCCGACGCGGGGCTCGATCTCAGGACCCTGAGATCATGACCTGAGCTGAAGGCAGAGGCTTAACCCACTGAGCCACCCAGGCACCCCTACTATACTTTCTAATTGCTAATTTGGGGCACATAGTAAATGTAGAATTTTTAACATTGTTCTATTGCAGCCACCTTGCTCTTACTTATGCTACTAGCTTATCACTTGATTACTCTGGATTTTCTTGTGAAATAATCATTCCAACAGCAAACAAAAGTAATTTTTCCCCTATTTCTAATAGTCAGAGCCCTTCCCCCCATATTAATGTGTTAGAAAGAACTTCCCAAGCAGTAGTCAGTAATAATGATGATAGAAGGCAAGCTTGCCTTCCTCCTGGCTTTGAGGTTGCCTTCTGGAGATCTAAATGCCAAATACAGCACTAATAAATATGTCTTCTCAAGCCTGCCCACATTTTTTAAATTTCAAAACTAAGTCTTTTATATGGGCTTCTACTCTACAGTTTACCACAGTGCTGGCCGTTCTCTATTGCTTTGTACAAGATCTATTTCTCCTATTTACATTATTTACCCCAATGAAGACAGTGCCATTTTTCCTTAATTATTTGACTTATGTTTACCATGAAGTACGATGTTGGCTTGAGATTTATTTTATTTTCAAATAGTTTTGCTGTTTTACTATAAAAATAAAAGATTTTTAAAATGAAGACAAGTAAAATCATAATAATCAAAACTGTTATAAACTCAGTCCCTATTAATAAGTACCCTTAGAGTACAGTATTTAAGGTCTAAAATTTCTCTCTCTCCCATTCTTGCACACTCACTCTCTCCCCATCTCTAAAATATCTTTGTCAACATAGGTACATCCTCTTTTCCTTATTTTTTCTTCATTCTTTTATTTATCTGATACAGTCACGAGCACATCGCAAGTTCTAGAAACCACTGTATATTCATAGATAAACGGTCCTGGTCACAGTAGACAAACAAGGTGGGGCTTATAGTTGGGAGATAACATATATAAAAGTAAACAGACGATTCTAGTAGTTTGTGATAAGTGCTGTGTCAGAGGGAGTACAGGGCATAATCTGAGCATAAGGGAAAGGCACACCACATAGCTTTGGAAAATTAGGAAATGCTATCTATAATATGTAGTATCTAAACTTTAACCGTAAGCATAAAGAGGAAAGGGATGACAGCATCAAAAGTATACGCAATTTTAACACATTAGTGTGTATTGCCAAAATGCCTTTCAGAAAGATCACACCATTTAAATCACTACAGAGAATGTGTAAGACAATTTAGCCATGACATCGATAATATTGAGTAACACTTGAGCCAATTTGGAGACGAAAACGGTATGTCTTGCTTTGGTTTTAATTTTTTGACTGTTAGCTAAGATTGAATTTATTTTCATTTCTTCATTACTTTTATATTGCTCCCCAAACCCTCTGGACCCTCTAGAATAGCTCTCCCATGGTAAATATTATCCTCTAAATACTTCATCGGCTCTGAAAATATTTTCTCTGCATCCTGGCTCTACCAAACTTAAATATCTTTGAGTTCTCTTTGTGCTTTCTCTTTGATTACTAAATCTGCTTTCTCTTTGATTACTAAATCTGCTCCCAGGCTCCCTTATTCTTACCCACTTAGGAAGCTCCTCTGTTCCTTGAAGCTTGTTCCATTCAGAGTCATCAAGTAATTATTGCTTTAATTCACCAACCATGTCATTTCCTTTATTACATTGGTTCCCATCTCACATTCTTGTCCTTCTCACCAAGTCCTACTGCTGTATTTGGACATTTGAATGACCTCTGGACTGTCCAAATGACATAGTGTCTTCTTAGGATTTAAATCCAATATCTTTTCTCTCCCTTTAAAGTACCATTTTTGCTCCAATTATTATGTCCACTCCTTGGATCTTGTTATTCCTCTAGGGTAGTCCTTCTGAAAAATGAATGGCTCAGATGCAGTATCCTGTTCTCTGATCAAAAAGTTCATTTTAATCCATCATTCTCAAGCCAAACCCTCTATTCTCGAATCCACTATATAAGTTTATTTCATCAAGAATCTTAGTCATTGAATCTCCATTTTCTCCTAATCACTTCATTCTCTCCCTTCATGCCTTCACATGCCATATTCCACACATCAGCCCCTCAGCTATGACCCGTCACTTACTAATAAGTTTTCAGAGGTTAAAATTATATTAAATATACATATGAAAGAGCTGTCACATAAAATATATTTCATTATTGGGTTGCAAGTGGGTTCTCCCCTGCAAAATTCTATAATTATTGCTGTGCTGACTGAGTGTTGCAGAATTAAAGACTGAAGATATTTTACTTGGGGGAAGAAAAAGGTTTTCTGCTTAAATTCCAATAAGTTACCTTTTCTTTATCCTTAAAAATCTAAATGCATTTTCCATAAAATGCCTATGCCTAAGTTTCTTTTCATTGACTCTGTCTAGAATATATTGAGCTTTCCCGGTCCACATATACCAGTCTTTGGAAAAGTCATTAAATTTTTCTTTCATTTGAATTCATTGAATTATTTGTTCTGTTCTCTCCATCAGGCATACCTATTATTTATACTTTATGTCCTCCATCTCAAGTTGTTTTGGCTCATCATTTTCCTCTTTATCTTTTTCCCTTTAAATTCTTGATGCTTTTCTCAAGTTACCCTCCACATCCTTGACTGATTATTTTGCAGCTTCAATTCTTTATAGCTGAAAATGTGGAGTTTATTTCTGTCATTAGGTTTTTATTTTCTCAGAGGCCAGTCTTTGTTTTACTGTCAGTCTTTCTTCTAATCCTACTGTGTTTTTCCTGCACCCTTTCTTCACTTCTAATGAATGCCTGTTTCTCTTTTATAGAGACAGTGCTTTTGTGTGCTCAGAAGATGCTGAGGACTTTCCTAAAAATGACATCTAGACCTTTCAGTAGTTCTATAACAAAAAGAAAAAGGAAAAAAGTTCACCCTTTGAGCCTCCTGGATACTATTTCCTTTGTTCTGTAGTAGTTTTCCTCATACACATGGGGAGGTTTCTACTTACTCTCTTTGAATGAAACAAAGCTCTATCCACTGAATTGCCTGTCTCCCCTCCCCACGTATGCACTTGGATTATTTCAATATCTTTCTCAGGTCACAGATGACTTGATGTGTCTCACTCCAAACTTAATTCACAATTTCCAGCAGATTTTGGCTCAGCAAAACTCTACAGGAGTTTCCATTGCCTGGATCCCTGATAATGGGAACTTGGAAAGTTGTTTTTAAAAAAAAACAAAATTTAGGGGCACGGGGGTGGCTCAGTCAGTTAAAGCCTCTGCCTTCAGCTCAGGTCATGATCCCAGAATCCTGGGACTGATCCCTGCATCCAGCTCTCTGCTCAGTGGGGAGCCTGCTTCCTTCTCTCTCTGCCGGCCTTTCTGTCTACTTGTGATCTCTGTCTGTCAAATAAATAAAATCTTAAAAAAGAAAAAAAGAATTAAAAAAAAAAAACAAAATTTAGAGGCTCCTGCATGGCTCAGTCAGTTAAGCGTCCATCTCTTAATTTCAGCTTAGGTCATGATCTCAGAGTCCTAAGAACGAGCCCGGCAAGGAGCCTGCACTGACTGGGCTTTGTGCTCAGCAGGGAGTCTGCTTGAGATTATCTCCCTCTATCTCCCTTTGCCCCTGCCCATGCTCTCTCTCTCTCAAATAAATAAACAAATCTTAAAACAAAGCAAAACAAAAAAACCACACACAAAAAACCTTTAATCTCTAGTATAAACTCTAAACCAATCTCCATATCTGCCCCTGCTTCTCCACACAGAGCACTTTTTGTTTGGGGACTTGGGGCAGAAGGGGACAAGACTAACGCTCCCTAGTTGAAAAGCACACTTCCACATATCACCTAATTACCTACTCTGTAGTTTGAGTGCAGCTTCTTTCTGTGAGTAGCTGTTGACTGATGTAAATTAAAGATTCCCAGGAATAAAAGGAAAAAATGAGAGGTTTCCCAAAAGCTGTGCATTTTGCGCCCATTTTCACACATAGTAAGGCCACAGAATTTGTTGATAAACTCTGCACTCTAAAGGTCACTTTAATCAACTTTTTAAAATGGCTGTTCTAAAATACCGTAAAGGCCATCAGTTTTCTGCCCAGGAAGAAATAGGCTTTTCTTTTTTATTTGAAAAGTCTGTAGCATGTGCCAGAGGAGAGGGGGGGCGAGAAACAGTAAGCTCCATCTAATTTCAGAAATATTTCCTCAGTTAATATAGTTAATAATAATATTAGAGATGAGCCTAATGCCCTTTTCCTTATGAATTTCCAGGAAATAAATTTATGGAAAACTCTAGAATTTTGGACCTTAAAGGCAGATTCCAGATCATCTCAACCAATACACTAATTTTGCAAATGAGGAAACTGAGGAATAGGAAAGCATTAATTGTACCAACGTAAGACATCAGCAGAACTGACACAGACAACAATTTCAGAATCCCCATTCAGGTTATTTCCCATGAGGCCATTCTGCCTCTTCTCTGCTTGTTACCACAGTGGACAGGGCTTTCGTCACCTGGAAAAGAAAACCTTCTGTCTTCATGGAGACGGCAAGAGCCCTCAGCCCTGAGTGACAACAGGACGCATTGTGCAGCTGCCAGCAAGTCTGCCAGTCACTTCTGTCAGTTACTTCTTCAGACTTTTAATCAACACATGCCAGACAAAGGCCTTCATGCATGTCTATCTCCCAAAACAAGGAAATTCCTTCATATGCAACAGAAATTGTTCAAGAAATATGCCAGGGAAAGGTTTTTTTTTTCCTCCTTTCATCATCAGCTTCATGCTATCATTTGAAATGTGTGATATCTGGTTGATATTAGCCCCTCATTTGGGACCATAGATCAAAGTCATACACTAACAATATTTGTGGATTGATGAGTATTGCATGTAAGTGCCAATATTGTAAAATCAGTTAAGGTTCTGACATAGAATATGTTAGAATATTGTGTAGGGTCATAGACAATGACTAGCTCTTTTCTAAGGATAAAGAAGGATGAGTTCATGTTTTCTGTTCAAGAGGATAACGTAGGAGCTTATGGTACGTCTGCACAAAATATGCGTCTGTGCAAAAAATGTTAAAAATCTTATTCATTCTCCACTTTCTTTCTTTACCCATAATGCAGTGGAAAGAGCAAGGGCTCTAAAGCCAAACTGATGTGAACTGAAATCCACACATCATAGCTGCAGAAATTTGAACAAATTGCTTAAACTTCCAGTTGAGGTTTCTCAACCTCAAGAGAAGTGATAGAGCCTTATTCAAAGGCTCAATGATTGCTGTTCATGTGACTCAAAACAGATATTTTATATGAAGCTCGTAAGCCCATGCCTGTAACTTGAGTATTCAACCAATGTTAGTTCTTTTCTTCTATACACAGAAGAATTCACAAAACCAGGCATGAGCAGTGTTAAACACATAATTATGCCCATTAATCACATATGGATTTAGTTTCTGTCATTTCTTTGTACATTCATTCTTTTAACAAATATTTTTGAATCCCCACTATGTGTCAGAACTATTGTAGACATGTGGGATACATCCAAGAACAAAACAGAGAAAATCCCTGATTCCATGAAGGTTACATTCTAGGAAAGAGAGACATACTAATGAATATAATTATCAGGGAAGAAATTGGCAAATGTTATGCAAAAAAAAAAAAAAAAGCACAGATGAGGGACATTTGGAGTGCACAGAAGAGGAGTTTTCTCATGTTAAATGCAGAGTAGAGTTAAGCCTCATTTTGAAGGAGGTAAGGAAATGCGCCATGCAGATATGCAAATATCTGGGAAACAGTGTTTGAGGAAGAGGAAAGAGCCGATGCAAATACTGTATGATGAGATCAAGAACACAGGAGGGCCAGTGTGAGTGCATCAAAGTAAGAGGTACACTGATAGGAGATGAGGATCAGGGGAAGGAAAATGGCAAGACGAGTTGTTATATTATATGGTAGCTGTGGCCTTTGGTTGTGGTATTTAAAACACTAAAGGAAGACAGATTGACATATCATGGAATAATAAAAACAATACATAGACTTGACATCTGGTTTGTCATTACCTACTTATGTGAGTCCAAATTACACATCTGTATCTTAGCTCCTTCTGTCCCTAAAATGAGAAGAATCTTAGATTAATGGGTCAACAAGTCGAAATTAGCCTGATCTTGGAAAATTATGGAAATTTCAGATCTCTACGGAAAAGAGTGATAAAATGAGTGAATATTCTCAAGTAGGTGGCTTAAAGCACTAAGCCAAAAATCTTCTTAAATTTCTATCTCCTTTCTTTATATCAATCTTGTTTTGTCACCCAAAAGTGTGAGTAAGAGATGCCAGGGTTTCATTGATTTTGATTTAAAGGTCACATCTTTTTTGGAAAAGGCAATGTGATTGGCACTTTTGGTGTTTTCTTCATATTTATCACAACTTAAAGGCCTTTGGAAAAGTTAGAAAAGTAGTGAGGAAAAGAAGCATGTCATTTTAGTCATAATCTTTAGACTCATGTATGCATTAAAAATGAAAAGAGAGCAAAACAGCCCATTAAAAGTAATGTTTTTTTCCTCTTAATTTTGTTTTTCATGATTTTATTTTAAGGGTGCAAGATTGCCCAAGAAGGAAGTATAAGAAGTTATTTTGCACATTATCTCTGAAAATCCAGCTCTCAGACGCCTCCTGGCCTTTGCCTAAGGCAATACCAATCACATAACTCATTTAGTACTTTGAAAAATACTAAATGTTCTATGTTTGCCTATTATAAGTAATAAGAGAAATCATTGTGAAGATTTTTTGTTGTTATTTTACATCCTAACACTTTCAGAGAAAATATTTGTTTTAATTTTTATCAATCAGAATGGGCTAGATTATGCTCTAGAAACAAATGACCCTAAATCCCAGTGGTTTAACACAGGTTAAACTTTTTCCATGGTTTTCAGACCCCTGGTTTTCAATAGGAAAAGCTGGTTTTGTGTGTGTGTGTGTATGTGTGTGTGTGTGTGTGTGTGTGTGTGTTTTCATTCTTGCTAAATATCAACCATAGGTTAGTAGGTCACTCATGTCATAGAGGTGAAGTTATTGAATTCTTAGTCTTGACCAATGCCCCCCAGATTACCTAGGCAGTAAAAGAGAATGTGTTGGGTCATACTCTGACTTCATAAAGCTTCCCTTGGAAACAGCACATATCCCTTTTCATTCATCAAAGCAAGTAAAGCAAGTCACGTGACCACACCCAAGGTCCCACACTGGAAGAAAACCTGAAGGCTATGTCTCTCAGTCTTTCTCATTAATTGACTTCATCTCTGGGATTCTTGCTTGCTCTTGGTGTCTATTCTGGCATTCTAGATGCTATAATTCTCAGAGAGTAATTTCACATAAACCTCAAATTGAGGTGAAATAGAACTAAAAACAAAACAAAACAAAAAAATCAGAAGCTCAGTGGAAGTTGGAGGTCAGAAAGTTTTGAACAAAATATTATTGCCCAAATTAACTCAATGGCCTGAATTCTACAACAACCAAGAAGTCTCTAAGTCTTCTATACAATTCCCATTACCCCTGTTCCCTGTTCCCCCAGGTTAAGCTATTATTCAATATCTTCAAAATCTTTGGGCGACCCTACTGTCAAGTGTCACTTTTTCATAAAACTCAACTATGTAGAATAATGATTTCCCCAAAGAGCTCAAAAAGAGCTCTCCTACAGGGGCGCCTGGGTAGCTCAGTGGGTTAAAGCCTCTGCCTTCGGCTCAGGTCATGATCTCAGGATCCTGAGATCAAGCCCCTCCCAATCGGGCTCTCTGCTCAATGGGGAGTCTGCTTCCTCCTCTCTCTCTATCTGCCTGCTTGTGATCTCTGTCTGTCAAATAAATAAATAAAATCTTTAAAAAAAAATAAAAGCTCTCCTACAGGCTGAGTGAATCACACAAGATATTAACATCAAATTTAATCATAGAGGAAATAGTCATACCTTCACTCACTGCCTATTTGTTCTCTTTTTCTTCTCAGTTCTAGTAAACTTTGCTTGTGAATTCCTAGATAGCATGCTCATTTACAGCTTGGTCCCTCACCATTCATAACCTAATTCTTTAACAAGAGGACCCAGGTTTTCTTTTGAAAAACCCCCATTCCAAATTCTCAGCCTTGTAGATTTAGTACCTTGATTCATCCCAAGGCCAGCCACAAGTGGACTCTAATTAACTTAAGCCAATCAGTATATTATCCCTTCTCCCTGACCATGGGACGGTCTTAGGAAGGCATGAGTCACAATTTCCATCAATGATACAGTAGTAGACTCTTGATGGGACCTTCAGGAGAAATAAAATTCTCCTGGCTACTGTGGGAGCCATCATGAGACATGAGGTCCTCCAGACTGTCTGGAGAGAGAGAATGGGAGTTCTGGGAAAGCCTCAGCCATGTTGTTTCCAGAATCATCCTGAAGGCAACTCTGAGAGGCAAAGAAGGGTAGGGTCTAGAGAATCACAGAGAACTAACTGTACCTGGAGCCCCTTTAACCCCTGAATCCCTACATATCCAACTGAGTATTTCCACTTTCTTTTGGAATCAATGAACTTTCTTTTTTGTTTCAATTTTGTTTGGGTTTCTGTCATTTGGAACCAAAATTTTCTTAACTGTAACATTGCCACACATATAAAGCCAAGCAAATAAGAAAAGAATGATCCTTACTAGTCCAGGGAGAGGTGTTGTTAGGTATGTGAAGCTTAGATGAAAGCTTAGTTAGCAAAGAGAAGAAAAACACTGAATTAGCCTAGCACCCAGGAAACACTAGTTAGAATCACAAATCTTCTGGCTCTCCTTACATGGGTCAGTTTAGTTTTATGGACCTCGATGTTTTAATCTATAAAAGAAAGGAATCGTATTTGGTGATTTCTCAGGTCTTGCACAGTTTTTTAATTATATGATTTTATTAATAATATAAACAAGTACCATAACTCAAAGGGACCATTTACAGTAAGAGTCAATAGTCCCAGAGATCCTGACTGTTTATTTACCTTCAGTGCAAGAATCGATATCCATAATCATGATATCAGGTCAACAAGTAAAGTTCAAAGTAGCCTCAGTTTTATGACAGTAATTATTTTAGAAAGTCTTGAACATAAATGATTAAAATTTTAAAAAGCAGCAAGCAATGCCACACGTGTGTGGCCCAAGAGACCTGTTCATTGCCATTGCAGCATTATTAGTGATAATTCAAAACAGGAGAAAACGCAAAGTGTACAGGGAGCGGTCAAATAACTTCTACCACATCCTAACTGAGAGAACAGGTGGTAAGGTGTAATTGGTGGTGACGTCAGGAGAAAGAAGAGGAAAAGTAGAAAAGAATGAGTATAGGGAGAAACTGTAAGATCACCATAGGACCTGGTTGGTCCGCAAGAGTCTCAGTTTCCCCAAGTGTGACTACTAACAGCCACCCTTCCATTTTCAAAAGTATCCTTGTTTGAAAGATACATTATATAGCCACCCTAAGAAAACGGGAGCTTTCTTTAATCCACTGCATAAATATATTGCCAAGTACTTTACATGAATATGTACACGTGTATCACTTCAAATTAAAAAAAAAATTCATGAGAATTATTTGCAACATCTGGAATAGTGGTTTTCAAGCATTTGTAGGACGGGACCTGTAATTCAAAGGACAGCTTACTGGAAGACTGGTAAGTGACACCATGTGTCTAAAGGGTGAGGAACATCATCATTCGTGGACCCCCATCCACGCTCTCTCTCCTTTTCTCAACATGACCTGCCCTGATGGGATGCCTCAGAGACCCTCTGAAAGCCATTGCTCCTTGGTTCCTTTTGGTTAACAGGGAAATGCATATAAATAGATGGATACCTGAGAGCCAATCTGTAAAGTGCTCTAAATATGAGGCAGGGGGAAGTCATTTTCTTTATATATAACGTATGTATGTATATATAGAAATATATGTGTGTATATTATACTTACATATATATAGAAACATTGAAAAGGTGAACTAAAGACCAAGCTGAAAGGAAAGAGAGTGAGCCAGACTTAATGAAAATTTCTTGGAAAAATCTCTTGTCCGTCATCCCTTATCAACTTTCTACAATTAGCAATATTCTTATTCAACATACCAAGTTCAGCACAAATGAAAATGAAAGCATGTCCCTGACAAGACACATCACAATCTTCCTCTGGAGCACTGGCTGCAGATAAAGGGTGCTGGGTCCCTCCCACGAGTGACTAAATCAGAGCCTTTGGAAATGGGGTGTTGTTAAGGAACTCCCTAGGTGAAATGAATGATCTATAAAGTTTAACCCCCAAATGGAGACTTTCCTCCCAGCAGCATGCACCCCAGCCACAAAGAGGGAGATTTTTGCAGAAAGGATCATCTCATTAGACCTCACCACAACTATTGTATGAATGGAATAAAATGGAATAGTACCATTACTACCCACCAGTAACACCAATTGGGTTTTAAAGAGGAGCTGATGGTCCCCGAGAAATAACTCACTGTAACACAGCTTAGAAATACTACCAGTCAAATCATGTTTTCTAACACATAGTAAAATCCTGTTCTGATACATTCAGCCTGATACAAAGGCATAAATACCCGATATGACTGTTTTAAGAGAATGACACCATATTTAACAGCTGAGCCAAGCCATTTGTCATTTTTTAAAGGTGTGTCATCAATCTTATACTCTTCCAAAAAGCAAGGCCTCTTCTGCTAGCCCTATCTAACTTTAAATCTAACAACCATTTATTGACTTTCTTTTGCATGTGTGGCACTCCACTGAGAGGTATTGGAAGGGAGGTTGGATGGGATTCACATGTACTGGGTGTCTATTTTGCATTAGGTACCTGGGCCTTTTTTCTCAATTGGAGTACGATGCTTTTTGAAAGCACTTTGCTTGTTTAAAAGACCCTGTGTTAAACATTGGAAATGCAACATCATTTTTCTTTTTTTTTTTTTTTTAAGATTTTATTTATTTATTTGACAGACATAAATCACAAGTAGGCAGAGAGGCAGGCAGAGAGAGAGGAGGAAGCAGGCTCTCCGCAGAGCAGAGAGCCCGATGCGGGGCTTGATCCCAGGACCCTGGGATCATGACCTGAGCCGAAGGCAGAGGCTTTAACCCACTGAGCCACCCAGGCACCCCGCAACATCATTTTTCAAAAGGTTAGTAATTACAAAGGAAAATGTCCATGCTAAATTTTTTGATAGGTAAAAATCATCTAAATTTAAAATATTATGTAAAAAATATACTAGAAGAAAACATATCAAATGTTAATCATAATTATCTGTTAGTTGGGAAATTATGAGTGAGGGCAAGCTTCCATTTCACACCAAATTTTGAACAATAATCTTTAAAGCTGTAATCATAAAATAAATGTAGAAAGAAAAAAAGCTAATACAAAGCACTACTAGCCTCAAGTAATTCGATCAACTAATACATAAAATTTTATTTTTTACTTTTTCCTCCAAAATTCTGGTCTTCTTGGTACCCAACAAGGCTTCTGGATTTACATCATACTTTTCCTTTGATATTTTATTCATCTTTTTACAGTGACATTATTTATTCTGTTGCTGCTTATGAACTATCCATAGCAAATGAATGGGTTTCAAAAGCACTATCCATGGTATTTATTTCACTGGCCCAGTCTTTTCCCTCTAAACATAACCTTCAGGTTCCTAGGATGCTGTACAAAAGTTAGAAGTCTGTCTAATTCACAGAACACAGGTTTTACTAACCTCATGATTCATCCTAGCACTGTGGGAACAAGAGTAATCCTTTGTAAAAAGCAAGCATTCATATGGAATTTCTATGTGAGATCCAGTTTGGGGAATCTTCAGGAGCATTTTACTTAAAGGCATAAAATCCTCCTGGTGTCAACCACGGTGAATTTGTCCCTTTCTTGATAATAAACGACCCATTGTTTTCAAGTGTGTTTTGCCGGGGGTAGCTGTACCCTTTCTTATGAAGATAACTCTCTGTTTGTACAATAACGAACCGCATATACAAATCCCATACTCTCACTTAGTTGTCCCTCTTTGTACATCTGTGGAATGTGCTCTCTTGAAACTGCAGAGAGGGAAATGTGTTGCTTTGTTTAGGATTTAGTAAGATTGCCCAGCAAGGACATCCCACTACCCACAATTATAATGAGGTTAAGCCCCAGAAAGACCGAGATAGATTTTTTCCTTGCTCCACAGTCTCTACACTGTCAGGTCCTGCAACTCAGAGCCCTATAGATCTTGTCCCTCCCTTCTCTTTCATCCCCAACTACCAAGGAAGAAAAGGCGATCAGAACACAAGATCTTTTAACAGAGTCCCATGCACATGCAGGTCGGAGAAAGTGTTGGTAACAACCACAGGTCATTCATTTGCTGTTACATTTACTTGAGGATAAAAGGGCGTGTGAATACTTCTGACCACTGCCAGTTCTCTTGGGGTCCTAAAACTTCTGATTGCAATTAGATGATCCAAAGACAGTCTCATCCGGAAAGAGGATCTCTTGATTTGAGGCAATTCCTAAAACAACCCTAAAATTCTGCAATAAAGTCTATAACCTCCTGCCGTTTCCTTTTCTGTCTCTAAATTTGTGAGGGCCTTAGAAATATACACTGTGATCTATACCACCACCAATCAGGCGATTTATATTATTTTTAATCATCTAACTCCGGAGTTACATAGATTTTATAAAACAGACAAACAAGCATTCCTCATCTTCCCCTTATCTATCACAGTCGTTGCAACCAGTCACAAGCCAAACTTTAAAGCATTTGGACTTTCTCTGGGTCTGGGTATAAAGACAAATATAGAATCTGACATTTCAGCCACTATTGAACAAAAGCTTTTGACTCATGTAACGAGAGGAGTGGTAATGCTCACAAAGCTAGCCAGCCTCAGAGAAAAGGGGCAACTCTTTCTACTAATTTCTGATGAAGACACAAGAAAGAGGAAGTGGGAAAAGATTCTACAGCCTCTGCCCTAAAGCACGGCTCCTTTTGATTCTGCCTCAGTGAGGTCACTATAATATCAGGTCTCTGTCGCCCTAAGGCTTATTAACAGTTAACAGGGAGTTATTTTTAACTATCGCTCCACTCAGGAACTTATCATTCACGTTAGGTTTTCAAAACACGGCTTCTGGGAAAGAATACAGACACTGAAGGAAGGGCAAATGTTAGTTAAATGAAGAAGGAAGCCGAAGTTATTGGTCTGCTTCTCTTCTCAGAGCAGCTAAAGAAGTCCCTGCCACAGCAGAACTTGTGCAGAATCCAACTGCAAATATGGAAAGAACTTATTAGGAACCATCTTTGGGGGTAACTTATTTTTGGAGTCTATTAATTAACTAGTAACAAAGACTGGTTTAAGGAGGAAAAAGAGATGACTTGTTGCAATAAATAATCAGTGATAATAGGGTGAGGCACAAATCATATGAATGATCTTGTAATGGTTGAAATGCTCAGCTTGAAATTGGTTCAACTAATTCCTGTCCAGAACATTTCTCAGGGAATATAAAAAACACGCAGTGGGAATCTTATACAGCAACTTACATAACCACAGCAATGTTCTAGGTATAGTTAGGGAAGGAAAAATACCAGACAGGTAGACATAAATGGATATAAACAGCATATTAAACTGGATAGAAAAGCCTAGAGGTGCAAGAGTAGTTTAGTAAATGTGTGAGTAATCAAAAGGAAACTGACAAAGTCATCATCGTAAAAGGAAACTTTAACATACAGCGCTCAGCCTCCAACAAATTAAGAACAAAAGTGAAGCATTAGATGCCTATAATAATACTACGAATTAAATTTAATAGATTTATCTAACATTAAACTATATACCCCCTACATATCACATTTATATTCTATTCAAATGTCAATGGAACATTTACAAAAGTTGCTCATATATTCAGTCATAAGGCAAACCTCAATACATTCCTAAAGGGTAAAAATTGTACAGTTTATATTTGCTGACCTCAATACAATAACACATAAATAATAGCAAAGAAATCAAATAAAAATAGCAGGTAGAATACAACGTGCTTTTAAAGAACAATACACTTTGGCCAAAGGGGTTTTGTTTCAGAAGTATGAATGGTTCAATATTATGAACACTCTCAATATAATTCATTACTTTAATAAGTCAAGGAGAAAAATTCAACATCCCCTCCTGATTTTTTATAGCTATAAGTCAAAGAATACATTTATGATCTGCTGAATAACATCAATATCAAAAAAGCAACTAACATTTTACTTAACGTTAAAATCTATGACTTTTCCACTGAAGTCTAAAAGAGACAAGGAAGTTGACCTAAAGCAACAGTATGAGTCAATGTTGTTCTGGAATTTAAGATAAGGAATAATAAGCACATGTACTGACAGGAAAAAACAAATCATTGTTTGCAAATATGACTATCTACCTTGAATAATCAAGAATCACTGGACAGATATTGAAACCAGTAACTGTGTTCAAGGTGGTGTCCATTTATAAAATATATAAAGTTAATTATATTATGTTATATTAATTAATAATCAATAATTATTAGCAATTATGAGATACATATAAGATTACAGAATCTTTTAGTTCCTAACCAATGTAGTCCCAATAAAATTACCATCAAACCAACTCCAACATACTGGCGAGAAAAAAAACCCTCCATCCAGTAGATGGATCAAACTGTAAACACCAAGTCTACAATGTATTTTTTTAAAGGTGTCATATTATTTACAACTGATCTCATCTTGGTCTGACCCCACTCCTAATGATTATAGAAGAAATAAATTTGGTACCTTAAAGAAGTGTGGCCTCATATAGTCCATTTCATATACATTTTCTAGCTTAGTCACTTTGAGGAGACTACTTCATTCCAAATTTAATTTTCCTGTCAGGGCTGTCTATCTTCCTTCAGTAGGATTCCTTTTCCCTTCCTCCTTCCCAAGAAGACATTGGGATGCATGGAAAAGTTTTCAGAGCCTTGCTGTGAAGGAAGAGGAGCTTCAAGAGTTTGTTCTTCTATGGTTCTCCACTGATCTGTGCACTGGGATGGTTTGGCCTGTTCCTTGGGAGTCCCGCACTAGCACATGTTAAGTGTGGCTGGTCCCTATAGGTTCTTTCTCTTTCTCCTTCTCTCCATCATCCCACTAGTCATGCTCCCTTCCCTCTCTGTCCATTGTACACCCTAGAAATATATAACTACATCTCCCTCATCTCCCATATTTTTTTTCACACCAGAAGAGAGGATTTTGTCCATAATGTTAGAAACTGATAGACTGAAAACACTGCGAAGACTTCTAAATATGGGCTTAGCTGGATATCATCGGGAGGAAATACATGCTTCCACGGAAAATTCCACGTTGTCTAGACTCCAAAGGACCTCTCTGATTCTATAGAAGCTATTTTACAGCTCTGCAAATTTAGGACAATGGAAAGCGACGCAAAAATAATTCTTGTCTCTGTGTAAATTCCATCGTGTCTGTAGAGGTTGAAGTGACGGACTCAGATGGGCATCCTTTTTTGGTGTTAAGTCTTCTGCACTGTCTATTATCTTCCCTTTGTACATCTTTACATTGCTCCTCTTTCAATATTGCCTTTTCAATACCCCTGATCTATACATTCATCTGTTCTTTGGATTCAGTTTTAGCATCTGCCTGATACCCTCATTAATTATGAGTTAAGTAAAATCTTTGCCTTGGGGTGCCTGGGTGGCTCAGTGGGTTAAAGCCTCTGCCTTCAGCTCAGGTCATGATCCCAGGGTCCTGGGATCAAGCCCCGCATCGGGCTCTCTGCTCAGCGGGGAACCTGCTTCCTCCTCTTTCTCTCTGCCAGCCTCTCTGCCTACTTATGATCTTTGTCTGTCAAATAAATAAATAAAATCTTTAAAAAAAATATTCCCCTTGTGTTCATTTTATGTCTATATGAGAGTCATGATTTTCCTTTCTAAAAATCATCCTTTAATACCACTCTACTCTATGTCAGGACCCTTCACCATTTCTCTATCATCTCAGAACTGAGGAACCAGCACAATGGGGAACCGCACCTATGAGAATTTCAGGCAACTGAAAACGTCTTGAGAAGGGTATCTGTAAGACAAGGGATGTTATTCCGTCCCAGAGGGACTGTGGGGATTTCATGAGGAAGAATTCCCACCAAATTTTCGGTCAACTTTGACTGTTATAGAGACTATGATATAAAACTACAATATTTGGCTTATTTCAATAGACCTTATTCCTCAGTGGGTGACTGAATTTGTAGTGAGCAAGGCCTATGAGGCAGGCCTCAAAACAAATATATTGCCCAACTAAAGCTAGTGACAAGAATCTCATTTTGGTGACAGCTTGATAGACTTTGTAATGCAACCTAACGTGTACACTGGTTTCTCAATCTTGGGGGCAGCTAATATCATCAAGGCATTTCACCTGTTCTGTAGCAATATAACACATCATAAAATAACTAATTTTTTAGGGACAGAGGAATTTGATCCCAGTTTATGTCCAAAAGCATGTCCAGAGAGCCTCCAAGATTAAAGAGAACTCTAGCATTTACTGACCCATAGCTGTTGACATGGTGGCCCTTGGGTAAAAAATAAATCCTTCCTAATCAATTCAGAAAAACAATGTTACTGCATCCATTGGAAAGATGGATATTTCAGTGCATGTTTGCCTGCTGTTAAACAGCCTTTACCTTAGGAGGTAATTTGCTACACAAAGCGCTGAGAAGAGGGAGTACCAGAGGATATGGTATTGATGAGTTGATGTGCAGGAGATACAAGAATAAATCACAATTCGTATCATACTAAATAGAGTGGTAACTCCACTGAGGTCATTACCACGCTGCCAGGGACCTAAACTTTGGCAATATTGAGACTCATAAAAACCCTAGAAATACAAAGTTTACTAATATATACTCACCACGCAAAATACTGGGAGTAAGTCTTTACTAAAACAATCTATTACACGGTTTGGTAGTGATTTAGACCCCTGCAAATGCATGAGAGAGTGTTGAGGGAGATTTTAAATAATGTCATGTAAAAATGTGTTTTGATTGGGTGTTTAGGGAATACTTGGGGATGATAAATATCCTCTTGGACCTAGCAGAACAGAAGCCAGGGATCAAGAAAATGCCTCATCAGGTAACTACCAGATTAAAGTTTTTGGGTGGCTATAGTGGGTAGAATTGTGTCCCCCGCGCGCCCCTGCAAAAGATCTGTTCAAGTACTAGTCCCCAGTACCTATGAAAGTGACCTTATTTGGGGAAACAGGCTCTTTGAAGATGTAATCAATTTGAGATGAGGTCGTACCAGATTAGGGTGGGCCCTAATCCAATGATTGGTATCCTTACTAGAGAAAGGAAATTTGGGCACAGAGACATAGAGAGAGAACACCAAGTGAAGATACAGAGCACACAGACAGACAGAATGCCACATAATGAGGCAGAGATTAGACAAGCCAAGGAATGCCAAGGATTGCCAGCAACCACCAGAAACTAGCAAGAAGAAGAAAATATCCTCCCCTGGAGCTTTCAAAAACATTGTCCTACTGTCACCTTGATTTTGGACTTCTAGCCTCCAGAAACATTAAGGAAAATTTTGTGTTGTTTTAAGCCACTCAGTTTGTGTTTTGCTTTTTGTTTTTGTTTTTGTTTTTTTGTTATACCAGGACTAGGAAACTAATACGGTGGTTGTTAGTTCTGTGACACAGGGAGCCGAGTCTGAGCTTTCCACTAGGCACCTGTATCTGGGACACCAGTGTTGCTGAAGATGAGTGAATGCTGTTATTCTTATTTTGGAGAAGAAGTCTTCTTTGCCCTAAGTAGAAAGAGGGAAATTATAGTAAATATAGATAAGGGTAAAGAAGGTGGCTTCTTCAGTAAATGCAGTGATTTTGCCGCTTAAGTACCTCACCCTGACTGGGAATTATTTCATGGCCTTACTAAAAGGGAATGACATCACCCGAAGGGTAGGTTGTGGGGTCCAAGTAATCTTCCCAGATTTCTCCTCCTTTGTCCCAATTGCTTTCTCTGCTTTCACAGATGCTAAGTTCTCTCAGCAGTTCTTGGCGATGCAAATTCAACATGTTCTAGAGTTATTGTATTTCCCATAGAAACTCTGCTTCATAGGAAGACACCGACTCTGATGGGCATCCTTTTTTGAACTGCTACAACTTCTCCAGTTTCTGTTCTCCTTCATTTATTCATCTTTTCAAAAGATTTTTGTCTCGTGTTGGGAATTGAGACAGGCTCTGTCAGAGTTGGTCTGAGTTCATATTAAATCTTTTAGCCCTGCCCCCCCCAAAATCCTTTAGGCCCAGAAAAAGGAAAAAAGAACAAGTTTTTATTAATAAGGTTTCACGTAGCCAGAGAAGGGGGCTGACAGCTGACAGACCCTGGGGAGGGAGCTACAGCCAGGTGAAGCTAAAGCAGAAAATGGCCTCCTTGTTAACAGCTTCCTCTCCATGTTTGTTGTGGAAGCACCCAAATTATCAGGGACAGTATTCCATTTCTATCCAGTGGGTAGCATGCCTCACAGCAGTGCTGGGCATTCTTCTACTTGCTGTCATCCCCAGTAGCTGTGAAATAGTGTTCTAGCAGGATCAGTGTGGCTCACACGCTATTTTTCATTTGCTCAATTGAATGTTTCTCAGAGTGTACTGTGGCAAGCATGTATCACAGGAGTTCCCAGAGGCTGAAAGTGTCACCAATGTTATATGTGCTAAAAAGGTTAAATAACACGGACATGTCCAACAGTGTGACCATAGCACCCAGGTGATGAGGGGACGCCAGAAGGCAAAATAAGGGAAGCCACACCACTGGAAACTGGAGCGTCTTACAGTGTTTGATGTTGAATGTTGTCAACAGTGAGAAATCTCCTCTTTTCCAGTCCATCCAGCCAATATCTTCTGGTGAAGGAAAGGATTCAAAATGAGGACCAACAAGAAAAGGGAAAAGAGTACTGCAGTAAGCAATTGTGTGATAAAAATCACTTCGTTGTATTAAACCAGACATTGCACCGTAAAACTGGGTGTCTGGGAAAAGTGCTTGAGGAGAGCAATGGCTGATGATATTACACTGGATCATTAAAACAGAGATAAAATTGTCAGAGCCTTAATTTTTGCCTATTAAGTGAAAGGGAAATGTCTCTTGAAAGCATTACCAAAGTTTACAAGAGTATTAAACCTCGGAAGAAATGAGAACATAAAGAGATGGAGTAATAAATAATCATTCATTCAACAAATATATCTACATCCCTATGCCAGGGAATAGTATGTAGTGATGAATAAACCCAGATCCGCCTTCATGAAGCTTGTGCTCAAGTGGGATAAGAGACAAGGAGCCAGCAGCCCACAAAGGCAGAGCTGTGAACTAGGTTATGGAACATAAAAGAAAGACTGATAGTAATGTCCAAAACAGAAAATATATATCGCTTCTTGGCCTTTTGGCTAAGATCAAGTGCAAAACAGAAAATATTTACATGTATTAAGCACTGTTTTAAGCCTTTCTGCGTGTATTAGCTCATGTCATCTTCACAATCACCTTGAGGAGTCAGTGTTATTTTTATCCCTATTTTATAAATGAGGAAATTAAACTATGGAGAGGTTAAGTAAGTTGTCTGGGGTCACAAGGCTAATAAATGGTAAAGCCAGGGGCACCTGAGTGGTTCAGTCAGTTAAGCATCTGCCTTTGGCTTGGGTCAAGACCCCAGGATGCTGACATTGAGTACCACATCCGGTTCCCTGCTCAGCAGGGTGTCTGCTTCTCCTTCTCCCTCTCCCCACCCCATGCTTGTGCTCTCTCTCACTATCCCTCTCTCTCTCTCTCTCAAATAAATAAATAAAAACTTTTTTAAAAAATGGTAAATCCAGAATATGAACTCATTCCACCCCCAGAGTTCATGAGGTTAACTAGGGCCTTATCAGAGAATATAACATAGAGACCTTATACGAGGGCACCAGGAAGGTTCGGGAAGGTTTCATTGTGGGGGTGGCACTTCTTTAAGCTGAGACCTGAAAGATGGTAGTCCTTTGATAAGTGCAGCAGGGAGCCAAAAGTGTCCTAAGCAGAGGTAAGAGTGTGTGTGAAGGCTATAAGGCAGGCAAGAACTTCTGCCATAGAAGACCTCAAGAAGTCTGTTTTCCTTGAGCACAGTGAGACCATGAAACCAGGTAAGGTGGAGAGTACCATGGGATGACATAGTAAGTGATACTAATTTATTGTTTTTTTTAAATCACAAAGAAATATGCATAAAACACTATGAACTCATTTTGTTTATTGTGTTTTTCATAATGTTATAAAGGAATATCCACAAAACAGTATAAACTACTGTATTTAATTTATACAAATAATAAACTAAGAGTATACATAAAAATATTAATACTAATTATTTTTGGATGATGCCTTTCCTTCCTTTTGCTCATTTTTAATTTCTGAGTTTTTTCCAATGGACATGTATTACTTTTATGATAAAGAAAAATATAAAATTTAGCAGCACAAATGACTTCAAATATTTAGCTAACTAAAGAGAATAATTGTTGGACTAATATTTTTAATATCTTGGCAAATGTATAGTGTGTTCAACAAATAGTGTTGGAAATACTAGATATCCACATGCAACAAAACCATGAAATTGCACACCTATCTTAAAGAAAAATCAACTCAAAATGGATAAAAGACTTAAACATAAAACCTGAAATTTTTGACATTGGCCATGGCAATGACTTCTTGGATATGACACCAAAAGTACAGGCAACAAAAACAAAAATAGACAAATAGGACTACATCAAATTGAAAAGCTCAACACAGCAAAAGAAATAAGCCAAAGAATGAAAAGGCAACCTACAGAATAAAAGGAAATGGTTGTAAACAATATATCTAATCAGGGATTAATTTCCAAAAAATATAAAACATTCCTTCAATTCAATAGCAAATAATAATAAGTAACCCAATTAAAAAATGAGCAAAGGACTTGAAAAGATATTTCTCCAAAAAAACATACAAATGGTCAGCAGGTATATGAAAAGATGCCCAACAACATGAATTATCCAGAAAATGCAAATCAAAACTACAATGAGATATCACCTCATACCTATTAGGATGGCTATTAATGCAAAAAAAAAAAAATGGTAGGTGTTGATAAGTTTGTGGAGAAGTGGAAATCCTTGTACAGTATTGGTGAGAATATAAAATGGCTCGGCAGCTATGAAAAACCAATACAGAGTGACATGTGATCTAGCCATCCCATTTTGGTGCATATATCCAAAAGAATTGAAATCCAGGTCTCAAAGAGATACCTGGACTCCAATGTTCATGATAGCACTATTCACAATAGCCAAGATATGGAAACAATGCAAGAGTCCATTAACAGATGCATGGTTAAAACCAATGAGGTATATACATACAATGGAATATACTTCAACCTTAAAAAAGAAGGAAATCTTGCCGTTTGTGACAACATGGATAAACCTGGAGGACATTCTGCTAAGTGAAATAAGCCAGTACAGAAGGATGACTACTATATAATTCTACTTACATGAGTTATCTAAAATAGTCAAACTCATAGAGGCATCATACAATAGTGATTTCTAGGGATTTGGGGGTTGGAGAAATGAGGATTTATTATTCAATGTGTACATAGTTGCACTTATGCTAGATGAATAAATTCTAGAGATCTGCTGTACAACATAATGCCTACAGTTAATAATACGATAAAGTGCACATGTTAAAAGGGTAGATCTCATATTAAGTGTTCTTACCAACACAAAAAAAGAAAAAAAAATGAAGAGACATGAGAAAACTCTGAGAGATATTGAATATGTCTATTACTTTGATTCTGGTTATGGTATCACAGATGTTTGCATATGTCTAAACTCATCAAATTGTATACACTAAATATGTGCAGTTCTTTGTACATAAACTATACCTCAGGAAAGCTGTTTTTCTTATTTAAAAAGTTGGTAAATGCTGGAGTTAAATTTCTACAGTTTAAAAAAAAATCAATCTCCCTCATTTCATCTCTGTCTCTCCCTCGATGGCCCCCTCTCCCTCTCTCTCTAGTGTTCTGTGTGTGTGTGTGTGTGTGTGTGTGTGTGTGTGCACGCACACACGCACATGACTGTGTGTTTATAGGTCTTTACTGATCATCTTTGTCATTTTCACCACATAAACTTATTTTCATATACTTCTGAGAGAGCTTAATTACCTTACTATTTAATTTATTGCCAGTCAAAAGCTGAGATTTCAAACAAGATGCTTTGAGATTTTTGACATATTTCAGCATTTTTATATGGTTTCCTTATCTACTTACTAGGCAGCTCAACTGAATATACTTTGTCCAGAAACAGAATTCATCTAAGTAAAGTTTACATAGAAATGAAGTAAAAACTAATTGTGCCTGCTCTTTTCTAGAAATTTTTCTTCATACCATAATAAGCAACCCCTAAATACTTTGACTACTCATATTTTATTAACCAAATCGTATTGGCAGGTGCTTATGGAGAGTCTGCCTTTTATCCTTTCCATAAAGAAACACAATTCCAAAACCACATATTCCCTTCTTGACTCTGAGGGCCCTCGGGCAGTGGTTAACAGAGCTGAGTTTATCCTTCATGTTGAGATGAATAATGCATGACAGTAAAACACCAGTTGGCCAGCACTACTGTTGAAAGCAGATGACTGATCAGATTTGACTGATGGGAGCCCTGTGTACATAGTACATGTGGAGAGATCCCTTGTCAGAGTAGTTTCCACTGGCCTTGGCACTGAGTTCTTACTGCTTCTAAAACACAAGTATGAAGTGCTTTTCATGTTACTTCACCTCCCATGTCCCCATGCTGAAATGGAGCCTCTATCACTCATTTGCAATGAGCAGCCAAAAAGTTGACAGGGCTCATTCATATCCATTTTTTTAGTATTAGATAAGTTTGAATAAGCAGAATAATATGAAGTAACCAAGAATATCATCTTACCCCTAAAAAATTAATTTTCTGCCAATTGTGTAACTTCTTGATTTCATACATCCTACTTACTGTTTTGTTTTGTTTTTTTTTTCTTTTTTTACTCTTTTTTATTCTGTTTTCTCTAGTCTCTAACCGAAACCCACACTCCATCCTCCCCTTCTAAAACAATATATGTCTATCTATTGATTTTCTTCCTCCAAATGATACATTAAAAATGTTCAAATCCTACAAAAAAATGTTCTATTTTGACCATCCTCCAGATAGGCTCAGATTCTTTCATGACTTCCTAGATTTTATTGAATATTCTTCTTAACATCCAATGTCTTTTTATTTCCATTTCTTTTCACTTTTGCAGAATATACACCCTAAAAAAGCATATTTTTGTGAGCAATCTCTCAATATAAATCCCAATATAAAAGACATACTTTAGTTAAAATAATGGTAGTAAGTACTGATTAAAAAATTTATATGTGCCACAGACATTACACTAAGCATTTCTAATGTTTCATTGTATTAAATTTTCAAAATAATTTCATTAAATAGACAATAGTATTATCCTCACTGTACTGATCAGAAAACTGAGTTTTATGCAAGTAAGCAATTTGTCTAGGATCACATAATGAATCAGAGGCAGAACCAGGATCCAGATACAGGATGTCTAACTTCACTTCTCTAAGTGTTATGCCTGATTGCCTTCTAAGAACTGAATTGGGACAGGAAACAGAGGCTGAACCTACTGGCTTGCCTCTAACAAATATAATATGGCAAAGGTGGGGTGATGATGTCACATCAAAGATCAGATTGTAAAGAGTGTGGCTTCTATTTTATGTGTTCTCTCTTACTCTCTCACATGCTTGCTCTTAGGAAGTCTGCTGCCATATTATGGAGAGTCTGCCTTTTTTTCCTTTCCATAAAGAAACACGATTCCAAAATCACATATTCCCTTCTTGACTCTGAGGGCCCTTGGGCAGTGGTTAACAGAGCTGAGTTTATCCTTCATGTTGAGATGAATAATGCATGACAGTAAAACACCAGTTGGTGTAAACTGGTGTTTACAGTAAAACACCAGTTGAGCTGTCCTATTAAGTGGTCCCTGTGGCAAGGAACTAAAGGTGGTCTCCAGCAAATAGCCAGTAAGGAATTGTGAGCTATCCTATTAAGTGGTTCCTATGGCAAGGAACTAAAGGAGGTCTCCAGCAAATAGCCAGTAAGGAATTAAGGCCCTCGGCTCAAAATTTCCTGAAGAACTAAATCCTACCAACAACCACAGGAATAACTTGGAGTGACTCCTCTCCGAGTTGAAACTTCAGATGAGATCACAGCCCTAGCTCACATCTTCACTGCAACCTTACAACAAACCTTGACCCAGAGTCACCCAGCTAAGCTACACTAGGATTCCTAACCCACAAAAACTGAGACAATAAGTCTTTTTGTTTTAAATCATAAAATTTGGAGGAATTCGTTACACAGAAATAGATATACCATGTACTAGAGAAACATGGGGAAAGAAAAGTCTCCCTTCACTTTCAGTGGAAATGTAAACTGGTAGAGTTGTTCTAGAGGATAATGTGACCATATTCAGTAAATATATGAATCACATTATATGATTCAGTGGTTCCACTCCTGGGCATATTCCTTGAAAAACTGTCATAGACATTCCACAAAGGCTATATGTAGGGATGTTACAGAGTGTTGTTTGTTGTAGCAAGGAGTTGAGAGCATCCTAGATGCCCATTATTTGGGGAATGAATAAGTAAAATGAGATGGATGCACACTATATAATACTATGCCATAGATCTAAGCAATGATACAGCAAAGTAAATGGACTATGGATTGAAAACAGTGAAAAAGGCATGAAATTATAATATCATACTATTTAGAGAAAATTAAGATATTTGCTAAATACTACAATGTATTTTTCAAGGATGCATAAATACCATAGTACATGTATCAAAAACATTATACAAAGGAGTAGAGTGTGATAAATACAGCAAATAACAGAAAACATTGAAAGGACAAATTGTAACATGTGCTATTAAATATGGAATATGACAAATCCAGTTCTGTTCGTAAAACATCAAGAGTCAAGCAAACACAAAAGGGTATGTCATCTCCTTTTCCTAAGTTCTCATTTAAAATTCATCTCAGGGGACGCCTGGGTGGCTCAGTTGGTTAAGCAGCTGCCTTCGGCTCAGGTCATGATCCCAGCGTCCTGGGATCGAGTCCTGCATCGGGCTCTTTGCTTGACAGGGAGCCTGCTTCTCCCTCTGCCTCTGCCTGCCACTCTGTCTGCCTGTGCTCACTCTCTCTCTCTCTAACAAAAAATAAAATAAAATAAAATAAAATAAAATAAAATAAAATAAAATAAAATTCATCTCAGGAGTCTTTTCCAAGATATCACATCCTTACTCCTTTTCCAGTGAATCACTGAATTAATGGAGTTCATTCAAGGCACAGAGGTGCCTTCTGTTTAGAGAAACAACTTCACCAATAACTTTCTTTATTCTGAGGCTGCATACAAAGGAAATGAAAAGTTTTCCCAATGCCAAAAGTACCAGATCCATGTTAAGAAAGTTTTAGTGACTACTGAAAAAAATTCAGGCAAAAGGTACTAGGTAGGAATACATTGTGGTGAATTAGTGAAAAGTATAGGATCGTTCACTTTACAGCATGTGGAAGCTTGGAGAATGACAGGCTCATCAGGTGATACAACATAATCCCAGTCAGTCAGCCCAACTTAGTATGTATTTATTAAATAACCATCACTTTATACTGTATTTTTCCCTCAACTACACGAGGAAGTACAACCAAAGTATAAGATAAATATGATCCCTCCCTATCCTATCTTATTTTAATTTTTATGTTGGAAAACCAAGAGACATTGATATAAATACAGAGACATTATAAAAGACAAAACAAAATAGATAATGAATTGCAAAACACCATCAAATGTGAGGAAAAACTATGATTCCCATGCAAAAATAACCCTCTGAAGAGTAAAGAGAATTCACTATTAGTAAGATCAGTAATCCTATTTCACGGCTTGGCAGTACCTTTCAGATAAGTAACTAAACCGAAAGAAGCAGGAAATATAAAAATCTCTGTATGCCCAACCTACACCACGACATTCTAACTTAATTCTCAGCTTTAACCATTAGACAGAACTTCTTTTATCAACTGTACTTTCTTTAGAGCTTATTCTGTCAAAAGATAAGAAGTTCTTTAGCCAATGGGTGGTTTTGAATAGAGCAGAATGGAATAATTCTATGCAATCGGATCAGAAAAGACTATCATTGTGTTGGGTAATAATATCCTGTTGTGAGATTGGTCCTTTCAGGCAAAAGGTTTTAAAGAGTCATCATGTATATGTTTCTTATTATTCTCCTCTCCATCCACTAGCTTAAAGAGTAGGTTATTTCTGACAAATAGCAATTATCAAGCATTCTAACAGTCCTGGGATCTCTTAGAAACACAAAATAAAACAAATTAAAAGAGAGAATGAGCAAGAAAAATGAGTAGTATTTTGCAAAACTGTTAGAATAAGCCATGACATAGATCTGTTTCTGAGGGAAATAATTTAGAGAAATAAAATATGCCTTTCTTCGCATCTTGCATCATAGAAAACAAGATAAATCTTGGAGTGATCTCTTGGCTAAAGGTAATACAGGACCTCTGGATTGAAGCTTTGTTTTGTTTTTCCCTCCCTCTCTTCCATTTTCTCATCCTATTATATTGTTAAAATTGACAATAAGAAAAACTTTCAAACTTGTGTTAATAAGGTGAGCTGCTCCAGTCTTACAGCTGCTAGAACTGCATGGACATGCTCAGAGTTTGGCCTCTGTGGCTAGGACAGCAAGACAAAGGAGATCAAGGAAGTCTAAGGAGCATTATATACATCTGAACAGACAGACTTTTCAAGGGGAACAGAAATAAAATCTGGAGGGAATACCAGTTAGAATTGGATCAGCAAAGTTCCCAAGTGTCTGACTTCTCAACTTTACTACATTGAGAAAATGAAATTGTTTAATAAATCTAATTTAAACTCTGTGGTTTCCTGTTTTAGCTACAAGGTTTTACATTGCAGGGGACATTCCTCTCCTAAAAGAAAACACTTGGGGGCACCTGGGTGGCTCAGTGGGTTAAGCCTCTGCCTTCGGCTCAGGTCATGATCCCAGGGTCCTGGGATCAAGCCCCGCATCGGGCTCTCTGCTCAGCAGGGAGCCTGCTTTCCCCTCTCTCTCTGCCTGCCTCTCTGCCTACTTATGATCTCTGTCTGTCAAATAAATAAATAAAATCTTTAAAAAAAATTTTTAAAAAAGAAAAGAAAACACTTGAATTATATTCATTGTGAGCAGAACTGTACCAAATACCGTGGTTCCAGTTAACTGTGGCATTGAGGTATGTGTGTCATTTCTTTGAGGGGACGGACTAAGGAATATCATTCTTTGACCATCACTCATGCTAATGATAAAATTATTTCTATTTAAACATCATGTTTTTCACAATTCTACAGTTATAAATCAAAGATGAAGATTGTACTCATCTACAAACTGCTCATTTTTTTCTGTAAATTTCCATTTTTCAGGAGTGGATTTATGTGCTGTAGAACCTTCAGTGATATAATAGAGACATCAATTGAGAAAGGCTACCAGCCACTGCTTTCACTTTGTGTTTACACATTTGAGGGGATCTGTGTGAGTGTACACATGCACATGTGTGTGCATGCAAATGTGTGTCTTTTCACATGCAACTGAGACAATACTTTTTGATAAAGCCAACCATCCACACTGAATGTCTGTATTTTCCCTCCAAAGAATATATTTATTGCTGCCGTTTGGTCTTTTTATATTGGAGAGAGCAAACTTGCAATTTATAAGAACACTCCCGGAGGTTGAGCACACAGAAACAATCTTGAACACCTACTTAATAATTTGCTCTAAAATAAATAGCTATGACTTTAGCTGTGATCTTTTCATTTCTACTGGGTTACTAATTACTATGGTAGATTATTAATTCTAAGCAGAATGTTTCAGGGTGTCATGGCCTGCTGGGGCAAAACAGGCCAATCTAATGGGGACATCCAGGTCATTAAAGGGTGTGTGCTGCCAACAACATGAACATGTAAATTAGTTCAGGGAATGACACTATGAATAAGTGAGTCTGATAATTATATTGGGACTTATTTACATTTCCAGGCTACAATTGGCAATGTTCCAAAAGTTCTTAGGCAGGTTGGTGCTGGTTGAGAACTCAAAATGCATAGAAACAATGCAGTTAAATGGAGCTTAACATCTCAGACTCACCTGAAAAACCTATTTTACCAAAAGACTATAGATTTGCATTTAAAATAAAAAGAGACTACAAATAAATGAGAAATGGAATGGATATATGTATTTTTTTCTCATTCTATATTCTGGAATGGAAAATACTTTAGGTGATCTTATAGTCACCATCAATTTGGATATAAACTACTTCAGTCCTCAGCCGCAAGATAGAGGGAAGATGGAATCCAGAGAATATGTCTACCACATAGTAGTCACTGATGCTATTAAAGAAGCCCTAAAATGATGGTCCTCAGTACTTTATCTAGACGCCTCTTGGAGCTTTGCTCCTCTCCCACTGAACCAGGAAAGAATCTCTGGCATGAAGCCCAACTCAACCCCTCTTCTTATAGAATCTAGAGTGAGTAAAAAAATGAATGTGCTGTGCTGTGTATGTGTGTGTGTGTGTGTGTGTGTTGAACCAGGGAGGATAAGGGGATAATCCATTACTCTAGCTTCAACCACATCTCTTTATTGCTAAAATCAAAACAGTTTTTAAGAGATATCATTTCCTCTCTCTAAAGGAGTTCACATCTATCAAAAAAGAAAGATTAAACCTATGCCACAGCATTTACTGCCTCTACTCTGCCTTGTTCAAGAACTTTCCCTCCCCAAAACCCCACAGGAATGTTCTAGGACACAAAAGATGTGGTGAAGACCCATTTTTCCATCTCACCTTCCACACACCTCTGGTGGAAGAAGGTACACTAAGCAAGGTTTCTCCTCCATCTGACATTTCGAATTTATGCTATCAAGAAATTCCTGATGCAATTCTACAGACCAGTTATACAACAAGGTGAATCCCAGGTTTCCCTGACTTTAAATTGGTCACAAATATTAAAACATTGTACACTGTCCTAACTTCAACAATTGGTATGGAAATTGAGAACAACTTAAAAATCAAGAACTGTACTTAAAAGTATGTTCCACATTATCTTTTGTCTTCCAACTTGACTATTATTTTCTAAAGCCCTTTTCTTTTTAGGGATATGCTGATAATAATAGTTACTATAGTTGTTATAAATTATTAGATGAAAGAAAGGAGTTAAAGCCACTAGCTTATGATCCATTCATTCTCTTTACTGGAGGGGTGCCCCCAAGGTCAAGAAAAAAGATAAATAAAAGAAAAAAATAGCTGGGAGGAGTCAAGATGGCGGAGAAGTAGCAGGCTGAAACAACATTAGGCAGCAGGAGATCAGCTAGATAGCCTATCAAACCATTCCGAACACCTACGAATCCAACAGGAGATCGAAGAGAAGAAGAACAACAATTCTAGAAACAGAAAATTGACCACTTTCTAAAAGGTAGGACCAGCGGAGAAGTGAATCCAACGCGACAGGAAGATAGACCCCGGGGGGAGGGGCCGGCTCCCAGCAAGTGGCGGAACAACGGAGCACAAAATCAGGACTTTTAAAAGTCTGCTCCACGGAGGGACATTGCTCCAGAGGCTAAACTGGGATGAAGACATCACGGGGACAGCGTGGACTCAGGTCCTGCGGGATCACAGAAGGATCAGGGGTGTCTGAGTGTTGCAGAGCTCACAGGTATTAGAGCAGGGAAGCTGGCTGCGGAGACAGAGCCGAGGAGTGAGCCCTCAACTCAGGGTTTCCTAGAGCTGTGGTCTGTGACACGGGCTGGTGCTCTGTGCGAGGGGTCCCCACAAGATCCGGGGAGACTCCGACCTGGGAGAGCTCAAGGATCTACGGGGTTTGGAGACTCCAGGTAGGACCCTGCCAGAGACAGAGATGCTTGGTCACAGGCTGGGTGACCTCGGAGCACAGCCAGAAGCCAGTGAGACGGGATTGATTACGCATGATTTTCTCCAAGCGCGGCTGGAGGCTGGGGAGACAGGAGTGATTAAGCGCTTTTCTCTGAGGACGCACTGAAGACTGGGGCCCCGAGCTCTCGGCTCCTCTGAGCCGGAGGTTGGGAGGCCACCATTTTCATTCCCGTCCTCCAGAACTCTATGGAAAGCGTTCAGGGAACAAAAGCTCCCAAAAGCGACCCTGAGAGGATAACTCAGCCCGGCCCCTGGTAAGGGTGGTGCAATTCTGCCTGGGGCAGAAACACTTGAAAATCACTACAACAGGCCCCTCCCCCAGAAGATCAACAAGAAATCCAGCCAAGACCAAGTTCACTTAACAAGGAGAACAGCGGATTATTATCTGGACAAAATGACAAGGCGGAAAAACTCACCACAAAAAAAAAGAACAGGAGGCAGTACCAAAGGCTAGGGACCTAATCAATACAGACATTGGTAATATGTCAGATCTGGAATTCAGGACGACGATTCTCAAGGTTCTAGCCGGGCTCGAAAAAGGCATGGAAGATATTAGAGAAACCCTGTCGGGAGAAATAAAAGTCCTTTCTGGAGAAATAAAAGAACTAAAATCTAATCAAGTTGAAATTTAAAAAGCTATTGATGAGATGCAATAAAAAACGGAGGCTCTTACTGCTAGGATAAATGAGGCAGAAGAAAGAATTAGTGATATAGAAGACCAAATGACAGAGAATAAAGAAGCTGAGCAAAAGAGAGACAAACAACTACTGGATCATGAGGGGAGAATTTGAGAGATAAGTGATACCATAAAACGAAACAACATTAGAATAATTGGGATTCCAGAAGAAGAAGAAAGAGAGAGAGGAGCAGAAGGTATATTGGAGAGAATTATTGTAGAGAATTTCCCTAATATAGCAAAGGGAACAAGCATCAAAATCCAGGAGGTTCAGAGAATCCCCCTCAAAATCAATAGGAATAGGTCCACACCCTGTCATCTAATAGTAAAATTTACAAGTTTTAGGGACAAAGAGAAAATCCTGAAAGCAGCACAGGACAAGAAGTCTGTAACATACAATGGTAAAAATATTAGATTGGCAGTAGACTTATCCACAGAGACCTGGCAGGCCAGAAAGAACTGGCATGATATATTCAGAGCACTAAATGAAAAAAACATGCAGCCAAGAATACTTTATCCAACTAGGTTATCATTGAAAATAGAAGGAGAGATAAAAAGCTTCCAGGACAAACAAAAACTGAAAGTATTTGTAAACACCAAACCAGCTCTACAGGAAATATTGAAAGGGGTCCTCTAAGCAAAGAGAGACCCTAAAAGTATTATCAGAAAGGAACAGAGACAATATACAGTAACAATCACCTTACAGGCAATACAATGGCACTAAATTCATATCTCTCAATAGTTACCCTGAACGTAAATGGGCTAAATGCCCCAATCAAAAGACACAGCGTTTCAGAATGGATAAAAAAAACAAAACCCATCAATATGCTGCCTACAAGAAACTCATTTTAGACCTGAAGACACCTCCAGATTGAAAGTGAGGGGGTGGAAAACAATTTACCATGCTAATGGACATCAGAAGAAAGCTGGGGTGGCAATCCTTATATCAGATCAATTAGATTTTAAG